>SNQJ01S0071215.1:4175-19273 GCA_010110895.2 Picea sitchensis | reverse complement strand
TTTATGTTGTTCATATGTTGTATAATATTGATGGTCACTTGGAGAAAGATTAAAAATGGTTTAATTGACTTAAAATTGTTTAAGCACAATAACAACTAATTCACCCCCCCTCTCAGTTGTCTTAGTAATTTCAACATGAATGTCATGCGACAAAGAATCTCGTAAAATATTGATAACTACACTATATTCAAAAAACAATTTGGTAGTTTCTCCGAGACACACACCTCAAGCAGACACTAGCTAGCTAATAGGTGAATAAATTACCCAATATGTGGAAGCTGGGTTCTGAGAATGGTGACTAGCACTGTCCACATATCCAATATAAAATGATTATGCATATTCCACAAAACATAAGAATATAATCACTAACACACAAAGACACAAAACTTCTAAGAAAAGCTATGCACACAAATAAAAACTATTTACCAAAAGACTAATACTCGAGCTATGAGGCTCAAGCATAGTATTGTTTCAGGCAGAGCCCATTTCTGGGCTTCTACAATGCATTCCCTTCAAAATATACTACATCATAAGATCCCTTATTCAACACTCATCACATGATATATGGACCATAGCACATAGATTTGAACTTTCCTACCCCAAGGGAATCCTTTTCCTAGTCATAAACTAAGACAAGGTTTCCTTCAGAGAACACTCTAGGATGAACAAACATGTCATACTAAGACTTGAATATTTTCTTATGTGCTTCATTTTCGATGGCCTCATATTGATGTTGCTCGTCAAGTTTCTCAAGGTAAATGAGACATTATTCAAGTTGATTTGTATCCTGGAGGTGCTCGACAATGATCTTAAGAGAATGGATTTTAATCTCAACCAAAAAGACTTCCTTAACTCCATGGATGAGTTGAAGAGGTGACAAAACCATTGCAGTCTTAACTGAGGTTCAGTAGGCCCATAATATCAGATATAGAATAAAGTGCCAATTCATTTTGATTGATTTGACCATTATTCTCAATAGTGTTTTTAAATATTTGTTGATGGCTTCAACTTGACCATTTTCTTGAGTATAGTAGGGAGACAAGTGCTCCTTCCTAAAACCCAGTTTTGATGCCAGTTCTAACATCATGTGGTTCTAAAAGTGACTTCCATGGTGAGTGACAATCTCCCTCAGAACCCCAAACTTAGAGATAACCTGATTAAAAAAGAAAATTCTTGTGGTTTTTCCATCATACGTGAATGTCAACATGGCTTCGGCCCACTTAGTAAAGTAGTCAATCACCACTATAATGTAGCGATTCCCTCTAGATGAAGTTGGGTGGCATGTCATGAAATCTATCACCTACTTGGTGAAGGGGCTAAAAGTAATGACAGGAAACATGGGAGAAGTATGCACACACATCTTCTATGTGAAAACCTGTCAAGGATGGAATCTCTTTACCATCTCAATAAATTCCTTAAAGATCGTAGGCCAGAAATACCCAGCGTGAAAAATCTTTTGGGTTGTTTCTAACCCTGATAGATGACCGACACACACTCCACTATGATATTCATTTAAAAATAATTTTTCCTCTTCATGAGTGAGGTAGCAATGGAGTACTGAGTCTACCCCTTGTCAATACAAAGGGTGATAATGAGATAGCTTTTAGCCATATGACGAGTTCTTTTTCTCTCATGTAGTGAATAGTGCGATGGAAACTTCAAATTTTGGAGATATATCGGGATATCTTTGTACCAAGGGTCAGATGAAGAGATGAGGAATATGTGCTCATCAAGTAATGAGTCAAGGACCTCTCCCTCCTCATTCTCAACTAAAACTTCCAACATTAATTCGTTGAAGACCATATACTTCTAAGAATTGGCTGAGGAAAAATCCAAGTTGAATTCTTGAAACACCACAATTCATTTGTTGTACTTCCCGCAGGAAATTCGTCGAGTCAAAACATATTGAAATGGATTAACAACGATGATGATGGTTGTATTACACAACAAAATACAATGAAGAAGATGCTAGAAAACATGAAATGTTTCCAAGGAAAATTTTTCTACATGACATTACTTAAGTTTGGGACCTAACAAAGTGCGATTCATGTAGTAGATGACGTGCACTTGGATCTCATCATCGTTTTTAACTAGAACTGTGCCAATCGAGGACTCGACTTATGCCAAATATAACAAAAAGTATCGATTATAATTAGGGGGACTTGGTAAAGGATTCGAAATGAAGGATTTCTTTAATGTGTCAAAATAATGTTGTGTTTCTTCATCCCAACATAATGGAACCCCCTACTTCAAAAGGTGCATGAATCCTTTCAAGATACTAGAATAGTTCGACACAAATAGTTGAAGGAAATTCACTCTTCCTTGTGGGATTTGAAGTTATCATATTGTACATGGGGGAGAGAACTAGGTGATTTCCTCAAGATTTAAGGGGTCAACCATGATCCCCTTCATCGAAACAATGAATCCCAAATGTTGTCTAGAAGTCACGCAAAATATGCACTTATGTGGACTCAATCCGATTTGATAGTAATGACACCTTTCAAAAACAAGGTGGAGGTTTTAAAAATGTTCATCTCTTTTCCATGAATGAGTTGTAAGATCATCCAAATAGGCATCCCCTATGTGCTTCAAATAATGGAAGGAAAACATCATGGACCGCTAAAATGTGGCGCTAGCATTTTTAAGGCCAAATGACATCTTCTTATAAGAGAAAGTTCCCGAGGGATAGGTGAATGTTGTATTTTGTTATTCTTCTGATCACATCTCAATCTAGTTATAACTCGAAAAGCCATCCATAAATGAAAGTGTTCCACTTTTTCTGCACATGTCTAAAATCTAATCGAGAAATGGCATGTGGAAGTTATCCTTCGGACAAGCCTTTTTCAAGTCCTAGAAATCCATACAAAAATGAATTATGCCTTGCTTCTTATCAACTAGAACTAGGTTGGAAACTGATTCCATCAAAGGAATTGGATAGATGAAGTCATCTTTGAGAAACTTATCTACCTCGGCTTTAATCACGGCTTCCTTCCTAGGATTTATTGGTCGCAACATTTGTCAAACCGGTTTGATATTCTCATATGTTCGAATATTGTGTTGAACTATCGGGGGATCTATGCCGGGAATCGCCTCGTATGACCAAGCAAACTCATCTCAAAAATCTTTAAATAACGTTGTAAAATGAAAAATCTTGTCTTGAGAGCACTCAGCTCCAATGAAGACATTTTCAACGATGTCAGAGTTCTTAGAGATGTTTATCGAGAAGGTTTTCGATATATTTTACATGTTCCCTCCAGCATAGACATTGTTTAGGGCCAAAGGGTTCACCGTATGATAAACACTCCTACTCACAACTGACTTAAATTATCCCTCTTCCATACGAATGATCTCGGGGATGAAATATGATCTATGATGCATATCCTCCTAGGGCCTTTCATCCCTAGTCATTTCCTCAATGATAACTTCTACTCAAGGAAAAACAGTGTCAAGATAATCTTGAGAATTTGAATAAGTTTGAACCCAGATAAGCTCTATAAAAATATCATCCTCCTTTATCAATGAGGGAGTTTGATCAAGGTCCGTAGTGGCCTGCTAAATAACTTGGTAAGAGACCTCAACTATAGAAAAAGGTACGAACATCCTAGTATTAACATGATGTTGACCCACATCACACGGTGAGGGTAGCATCTATGGATCATGTAAATATGATGTTATAAACAAAGAAACTCTTGAAGCGAAATCCCATGGACTCAACTATTGATAGTCAACTGGGGTAGACCAAAGATATGAAATTGGTTTGTAAAAATTAAAATATCCCATGAAAGAAGGTTACATCCCACAACCAATACTCTTGGTTGCCGAATGATAGTTTTCGATCCATGGAACTGTGGATCTTGGTTTATCTAAGGACTTAGAAAGGTTGGAAGCCACATGGTCAATGGTTACAATTATTCCCTCATGGGGAACACATATAGTGTGAAACAACGGCGAGACGACAACTATCATGGTGTAAGACCAACTCCTCCCAAGTAACAAATTATAGTCAAGCGACACATCGACTACTTCAACCTCTACAATGAAAAAATTTCCTCCTAACTAGACCAAACAAGAATAAATAAGACCATGGGGTCTAAACGATTGTCCATTGAAATCCATCAAGAGAGTCGGGGAAGGGGTGAACTCTAGAGAACTAATACCTTTCCAACAAGGTAAGGAAATTACAGATGTCAAAGCCCCATAATCAATGACCGTCCTCTGGATCAAATGATTATTAGAAACAACATTTATCTAGAAGGCCACGTGATAGGAAATATGAGGCTTGACATTAGTGGCATTTAACTTCATCACAGTCTAACTAGCATAATCAACGACTCCTATGGAAGAAAACAATGTGATGTGTTGTGCGGGGAAATTTTGGAGTACTTCCAAAGAAGACATTGCACACGAGGTTTGAGCCAAGTCTTCGATGATAGAATATTGAGAGGTATCTCTCTCATTAGGTTTGTGAATTGTCCGTTTGTATACACCCTTAGGTATGCACGATGTTGTCTCATTCTCAGGTTTCTCTATGTGTAGAGGCACCTGATCCTATGAAACCTTTTTTCCTTTGTATGTCGACTTTGGGTTACTATATTCATGATTTTTAGTCTACAATTCGATGTTAGTATCTTTGTAGGACTAATCATTCTCACAAATCCATCGTATCCCTCTATCTAGCTACATTTGAAGTTCCCCCTTGCTGGTTGGTGTTGGAAGAACCACCCTACAAGTTATTCCCTTATGGGAAAGGGTTTCTCAACATAGTAGATTGTTGTTGTTGTTTTTTAAACTTCATAAGGAATTGGGATTCTTCCATTTGTGGGAATTTATGTGTAATATGATCATCCCCAAAAATATTATAAGGGAAATTCACCTTCCTTTTTTCATCTTTTTCCCTCTCAACATTCTTGTCAAATTTATTATATTTCTCCCACCACCTTTATTACTCTTTATTTTCTTGTCTTTGGGATTTTGAGGTCCCATTTGAGTCTTTGAGTGCACAGGATGTACATTTAATGACTATTTGGAAAGGGTGGTTGATCTAGAGGTTATACTAACCATATTTTGTTCGATAGCCAAGTTTTGGATCTGGTTTGTGACCAGATATGTGGCTTTACTTTGTGCGAAACCCATAATGTCATCGACATGTAGAGTTTAATTTGGATTTTCCAAGTGGAATAATCTCATAGAGTGTAACATCCCTGACCACCCTAGTTGGGACATGCTATGCCAGAGAACTCTTTATTTCTCTCTGCAGAGCATATTGTAACATACCCATCATCATACTGAGCTATGCCACATAAATTTTTCGGACTACATGCAATTAAAACATCTGCACACAGAACTCTTGCAAAAGATTTACATATAAAATGAAAACAGATAAATACATTTAGCAAATGCACAGATTCATACTAGAATGACATTAAACATATACATGCAACACCTACAGGAAATGCTCATAAATAAATAAACAATTATAAACCACACATAGGAATAACCTATAAACTAAACACGTAAATAACAATGCAACATGTAATTTTATCACACAGTTAACACTTATCTTTGTAAGAATATCACCAACTACGTGCAGACCTTCCATGAACCTCCTAGACTTAGACCACACTTCTCATCACTCTCAACAGTGGGTCATCCCCAATCTAGGACTAAACTCCACCTGGGTAAATGGATTCCTAACCAGTCTAATGGCTCATAGACAACAGGAAAGACTCCATCTCAGGTGTCAAATCAACTAACAACTTACAGTCCCTCATTCCCCACATGCATGTCCCACCCCAAGAAGTGTGCCCCTTCTCTACTCAACAATCCTTCGGCTGCCCCACTTCCTTTCCAGGCTTCAGCAATAGGTCGGACATGAAGTCTCAGAGAATTGTAGTTGCAGTTCAACACCTTCAGGAAATCAATCCCCAACAATTATCTCACCCAAAGAATTTCTCACGGGCCTAACAACCCACCTCTTCAATATCCCATGGGCCTGACAACCCACTTCTTCAGTCCATATTCCAAGCTAACCAACTACACAAACCAATATGGTTATGGATATGGTTCAGGTACAGTGAAATGAATGTCTAAAAGATAAATGACGTGTGAGTGAAATGGTCATGGAGTCATGGTTGAATGATGGTTGAATGATGGAAGAGTTTTTGAAAATGAACTAAGTCCCAACAATATGTATGCATGTCCCCAACTTGACACTTGTCATGTTGGGAGCTACTTTGGCCCACTTGTCCCCAACTTTAGAACTTAGGATAAAATAATTATCCATACTTTATGTTTTAAGAAATATTAATATAATAATATTTTTTTGCTTAAGCTCCCTATCTTAGCCCTTTCCTTAACTTTTGTCCCACCCTTACCCTAACTAGTGGAGTTTAGTCCCCCATCTCTTTTATCATGGTCAGTTTGCGCGCAAGAATGTATTTTATATTAAATATGAGATATGTACAAAAACAGGTGCACTGGCCTTTAAAATCCAGGATCTCCGGCCTAATAAAAACATAAAAATCATATCTTATAACAACTGGCTCACCAGCCTATAAAACATAGCATAAACATAGAGGCTCCCTAGCCTCAATATAGCCCACACTTAATTTGTTGCACATGGTATCTTGAAATGTCCAGACTTCATCATTTTAATGCATAGTACATGTGCGCACTATGCCCTGAAAGATGCATACAGAATGATATCAAACAACTCACCACCTTAATTACATTTGCATTTACATTTACAATTGGGTTTGACCTTAGGGATATTACAGTCCCCTCCCCTTATTTATGCATTGTCCTCAGTGCATCATGTACACTTATACATCAAAAATTCAAAATCATCAAAAAGATGCAGGTATTCTGCCCACATTGCATCCTCATGTTCCCAAGTAGTGTCATCAAGACCGTACTAGGTCCATTGGATCTTTACAAGCCCTATGGCTCAATTCCAGAGCTATTTGATTTTCTGGTCCAGAATGCGTACCAGATGCACTTGAAAAGCACCTTCTTGCTCCACCTGGATCACATTCCAATCAATAACATGATTAGCATCAAGTATATATTTCTTGAGCAATGATACTTGGAATACATTATGAACAGACATGCATGTAATGCAATAATATAAGCTACTGGACCAATCCTCTCTAGGATTTCAAACGGCCCACAATAGCGAGCTGCCAACTTTGAACAATTTCCCAACTTCAGGGAACTTCTGTTGGCTTTCACTTTCAAGAATACATGGTCACCCACTTTAAATTCCCTGTGAGTTCTGCCCTTATCAGCTATTTTCTGTCTGTCTTGGGCAGCCTTTAAATTTTCCTTTATTTTTACCATTTTCTCTTCCATTTCCCTAAGCAAATCTAGCCCAACCACTGCTCTGTTTGTTGGGTTATCCCAACTTACTAGTGTGTTTCACTTTCTGCCATAAAGTGCCTCAAATGGGCCCCTCTTTAGAGATGCTTGGTACCCATTGTTATAAGAAAACTCTACCAAGTGTACGTATTCTTCCCATTTTTGATGGTTTATCCACCACATACATCCTCAACATATTTTCAATCACTTGATTTACCCTCTCCATTTTCCCATCCAATTATGGATGATACAATGTGCTAAAATTCAAATTTGTTCGAAATCTGTTAAACAATCCTATCCAAAACTTTGAGGTAAATTTTGGATCTCTGTCAAACACAATTGTCTTGGGTATGCCATGTAGTCTAGCAATATCCCTCATATAAACATAAAAAATGTTCACTTCCTTGTGAGTGAGCTTAACTGGAACAAAATGGGAAATTTTAGTAATCCTATCCACCACTACCATGATGGAATCATGTTGTTTGTTTGTTCTGGGAAGTTTGGTGATGAAATTCATTATTACAACTTTTCATTTCCACTCAGGAATGGGTAATGGTTGTAGCAAAATAGATGGGTGTCTATGCTCAGCCTTTACCTTTGGACATTCAAATATCTAGCAATAAAATCAACAACCTCTTTCTTCATGCCTGGCCAATAATATTGGCTCTTGACAGCTACAATAGTTTTCTGATATACTGGGTGCCCATCATAAGGCACATTATGCATTGATCTCAATATAAAAATTTTCAATTTTTGAGAATTTGGCACATAAATTCTCCCCTTGCACCTGAGAATTTCATCATTATCTATCTTGTAATCTTCAATTTTCTACTGCAAAATACCTTGCTATAATTTTGCCACTAATTCCTTATATTTCAAATCTGATTTGGCAGCCTCTGTAATTTTGACTTTCAAATATGATTGGTACATGGGTGAAATCATGAAGGTGGGTAACACTTTCGTGACAATTGGATCTCCAAAATTCCGAAAAATATTTTTTTGGCTGAACTAGTTTTCGATCAAAAAGTGGAACGTCGAATCGAACAGTGCAGTGATGACACCCTTGATTTGCATATAAAAATTAAGTCAGACATATTTTTTCCATCCGAAAATATGTTTTCGGCCAAAAGATATTCGGTTCGAACAATGTTTCGACCGAAATATTGTTTAGCTGAACAATCTTTCGGCTGAACATTCTTTCAATCGAAAGAATGTTTATATATCAACTAAACGTCGATTTCGAATGGTTTTCAAACTTTTTTTGGCATTTTAGCGTGGTTGTGTGCATCTGTGAGCGTTTGTGAGGTCGTGAGCACAAAGGTCTGTGAGCGTTTGTGAGGTATGTGAGAGTTTGTGAGGTCGTGAGCACAAAGGTCTGTGAGCGTTTGTGAGGTATGTGAGAGTTTGTGAGGTCTATGAGGTTTGTGAGCATTTGTGAGGTCTGTGAGGTTTGTGAGCGTTTGTGAGGTCTATGAGCACAGATGTCTGTGAGATTTTGGGGCAAAGGTCACGAGCGCAGAGATTTGTGAGTGTTTGGCACAGAGTTCATGAGCGCAGAGGTGTGAGATTTTGGCACAGAGGTATTGTGAGCATTTGGGTGCAGTGGTTGTGTTGGCACAAAGGCCGTTTTGGCGAGTTGTCTGCAAGTTAAAGGTATTTCTCTGTGTTTTTGTTTTAGTTTATAATTTTAGATTTTTATTTGTATTTTAGTTTTAGTTTTTTATTTTAATTTTATCTTTAGTTTTATTTTAATTTTAATTTTAGTTTTATTTTTCATTTTCTGCCAAATTTAATTTAATTTTTATAAATTAAAATTTAACTAATTAGGAGGTCAAGAAGGGCAATGTTGTGGGCACGCCAATTGCCTGGCCACAGGGCTACGCCCTCATGACCAAGTCATAGTTGATCTTCCCACGACATTGCCTTGTTCAAATTAGATTTAGTTTTAGTTTTTTATTTTAATTTTACTTTTAGTTATATTTTAAACAGAGTTTTAGTTTTATTTTTAGTTTTCTGCCAAATTTAATTTTTTTTTTAATTAAAATTTAATTAATTAGGCGGCCTTTCAGGGCAATGTCGTGGGTGCTAAATACCTGGCCATAGGGCTAGGCCCTTGCTACCAAGTCACATTCCACTAAAATTTGACTTGGCTGCGAGGGCCTAGCCCTGTGGCCAAGCAGTTGGGTGCCCACGACATTGCCCTGTTCAAATTAGCCTGTCAAGCAGAGGTCAATTGACAAAATTTCTTTCATGAAAAACCTACTTTAACAGAGGTTATCATGTTTTGGTCCTTTAAAATACCATCCACCATAGAAACTAGCATTTTGGTGTTAATAAAATTTTAAAAGAATTGTAAGCATTATCTGCATCAGTCAAGTCATGCTGATAAATCATGATGGTCCACTAACAAGAATCTACATTGGCTGCCATTTGACATAACTCATGCAAAGTAATTCCCCAGGTCTAAACTATGCTCTGGAACAACAAATGAAGTAGACATCAAATACCCATGCCACAGTAAAGGCCTCCCCAAGATCTATCTAACTTCTGAAACAAAAATTAAGCTTCTATCAGCAGATGATCTTGCTTCAACAACTAAACAAATTATCTATGTTTTGGCCTTCTGCTTTCTTGGCTTATTAATAAATGAATATTCCATAAACATTGATCTGGAACATCAAACAAAGTAGCCATCACATACAGATGTCACTGTAAAGGCCTCACCAAGATCTAGCTAACTTCTGAAACAAAAATCAAGCATCTGTCAGTAATTGAATTCCAACAAAATTCCTATAAAATTAAAAAAATCATTTCAACTAAAAAGAAGACACCATAAATTCTAACAAAATTCCTATAAAATTAAAAAAAAAAATTCAACTAAAATGTAATTTATCTTGTAAACTTTTTAACTTCGAGAAACTTTCACACCCTTTTTAACATCCATTCAACAAATTTTATCACTTGCATAATTGCATTAATATGTCATCATAGTTCAAACAATGGACATTTCCAACTCGCACCAATGAAGTGATGGTGTCTTACTCAAACAAATTTTCAATAGCTTGTTGAAGTTGATATGATGATGTACTATTCAAACGAAATTTCAAAAGTGTGTGGAGGTTCATGTTGATATCCTTGGAAAACCAATGTAGATATCGTTGTATATATACAATATGAAAACATTGGGTTAGATGAAGACATTGGTGGTTTGTTTAGATGAAATACTGAAAATATTGACATTATTTTTACAAAAATTACATTTAAGTTGATGTTTAAGGTATTTTTTTTTTAAAGTACTTTGATGTTTTTTTTATAAATTTTTGTATTGTTATATAAATATTAATAATATGTAACTTTGTAAAATTGATTGCATACATTGGCATCGGTCTTAACTATTATATACATTTTTTTTTTATACATTTTTAAAACAATGTGATTATACTTAAATTTATACAAGATTTTATTTATGTTGGTATATTTTAATTTTGTATACATGTTTAAACCAATGTGATTACTTATACAAGATTTTATTTATGTTGGTTTTTTTTGTTAATTTAATATACATCTTTAAAACAATGTGATTATACCTAAATTTATATAAGATATTTTTGTTGTTGTTTTTTTTGTTATAGATTATTAATATTTGTTAATTATATGTGACTTTGTAAAATGTATTACATACATTGTAATTTGTCTCAATTATCATATTCATTTTAATTTTATATACATTTTTAAAATAATGGGATTATACCTAAATTTATGAAGATTTTATTTTTGTTGGACTTTAAATAACATCATGCTTCGTTAATATATTTTTAATCCTTATTAGGTCAAGTATTATATTTTTCATGTGTTTTGACTTTTTCTGAGTGCATTTAATTTTGTATATGTTTTTCATGGTTTTTTAAAAATAGTTATTTATTTTAATTGCAAATTGTGCTTTTAATTTTTTTAATTTATAGGTTTTTATTGGCTTAGAGAATAATTATGAGATTTAATATCCTAGTGGAAAACTTTTGACTTTTTTTGTGTGCATTTAATTTTGTATATGTTTTTCATGGTTTTTTAAAAATAGTTATTTATTTTTATTGCAAAGTGTGTTTTTAATTTTTTTAATTTATAGCTTTTTACTAGCTTGGAGAATAATTATGAGATTTAATATCTTGGTGGAAGACTGTATGTTTGAAGTATTTATCAAAGTCCAAAAAATATTTAAAAAACTAAAGTTAAATAACTATCATTACAATGCTTCCACTTATTAATGGGTCCGACGTCCCATATTAAATGCTTATTAATTGGTTTGACCTGAAAGTCAGATCACACTTGTCATGACCTTCCATTTCTACATTTCATTGCTACCTCTCACCACTATCCCTAGATCCTCAAACATGTTATAACCTGTAAATTTCTCCTCTAAGTGCCATAACTTCCTCATAGTATTTGTTTCCAATAACATGATCAATTTCTCATATAAATGAATCCAACGAAGTATGGAACCAGTAAAGTGAATAGTAACACAAGACTAAATATTTCAAGCCAATATATATTCAGGATCATTCGAAGTGAGAGATGTATATTGCACCACTTTAACAACAACCACTATAGCATTGGGATCTGGAGATGAATTTATTGGGAAAGAGTTTTTTTATATCAAGCATTTGGCTCTCATGCATTGGTAGCTATATGTTGGTGATTATTTGAAGTTAGATCTCTCCATGGTTGGAGCATTTGAAGTTTCAACTTTTACCAACAATTTGGACTAGTTCATTAACTGTAGTAGTTAGCATAAGTTGTGGATGCTTCTCAAGCATAAGCTTCTCCTAGTAGTGATTTTAGTATAGTTCATGATAAGTATATCTTTTTATTTACAAATATGCTCTTATGTTAGACAAAGACATTGTGTTCCCCCAAAAGTAGTAAATTTCCTTCTTCCTTACTATACTAAGATTTTCTTAGCTAGGAATGTTTCCAACTAGTATACATCCCAAATACTTCATATGAGTCATCGCTAAGGGTATCCTTATATGAAGTGACCTTAGGATGGAATTAAATATAATTAGTCATCAGATGATGCTAAAGGAGAGAAACTTACATGAATCCAAGGTCGCATAGGCCCTTGATTTCTTCCCCTCAATTTTTTTTACCTGATCTAGCTCTACTCTTGAGGGTGTGGGTTATGATAGTGGTGGGATTTGTGAGAAATGAAAATTTCATTACCGATGTGACATTGATTTATTTTCCACTATTTATCCCACCCATAACCCAAGGCCTTTATACCTTAGAGAGAAAAACAACATCAACCTGAACTATAGCTTGGGTTCAATAATATCCTTTTAGTCCATTAACTAGCATGAGTAATAGTTAACACTGAGATAATTGGGGATATCCCCTATATCTATTCATCCATTCCCCCCATTTGGTTCTGGGGAATTTACGCCCCTTGTATAAGGACCTATAGGTTGAAAACATAAATTGAAATCCAAAATATTTATCTTTACATTTTCATCTATGGATTCTTAATTTAACTAGGGTGAACATCATATAATACAACTATGGGTGTAGTTCCTACCTGTATTACATAAAGTTCAATGGTGCATTGAAGCCCAAGAACCTTGAAAATATCATGTAGCTATAAGGCTTAGGATAGAGGCCATTTTGGAGAAGAAAAAATGGAAACTCAATATAATCCAATAATCTCTAGCCTAAAATTACCCTAAAATATTTTCTTGAATGATGGTTTTGATGCATCCTTGGGCTCGAGTAATCTGCATCACCCAAAAAAAAAAAAAAAAAAAAATTCTATTATGCAAATAGGAATCAAGCATCATTCAGTAATGGATATTGCTACAACTGCTAAATGAATCATTTAGCTAAGCACATAAATGAATTCAATGTCATGACTGGGGATTCCTTTTCATATTTGATTTCTTGCTACATTCATGGAATGTTCATTTACTAATAAGCCAAGAAAGAAAAAGGCCAAAACATCCCCTTGAGTGAGATTTCAATCTTACACTGACATAACTTCTCTTTTCAAACTTTCAAGTTGTCATTTAACAAAACATAAGATCATATAGAGAACACATTTAAATTTTTAAATGTCCCATGTCACATACCATCTCAACACAAAAATCACCTATAATTGAATCCTTTCTCAATTGTAATCTTCAAACTTCTACCTCCCTCTCTCAATCTCTAAGAGATAGTTACAATTGTTCATCTTCTTTACATGTTACTTGAACAATCAATTCGACTTCTACATGTCATTTGATGCCCACTTCCTAATGACAATGAATTGGTTCAATAGTTATTATAGATGCACCATACACATGTTGCTTTTGATCTTGTAATCCCTTGTACATTTTGTCAATTCATTGAGGTTAATATATGCACCCTCAAAGAAACCATTAGGATCGATCTATTCCATGGTAATGTTGAGTGATATTCTACAAAGAATCCCAATCAACTTAGTTCTCAATCATTCAACTACTCATAGACCATACTACATGACGAATTGACCAATAAACATTCTTAGAACCTTTTAGGTTTTTGTTGACATGTTCTAGAAACATGCATCCATTATTTCCATTATTTGTCCATCAATGTGATCTTCAAGTCAATTATGTATAGTTCAGTAAATCTATTACTTCCATATTAGGTCAGTTCTCTCCTAGTGGAACTTCCCAACAAAACTTCGTACTTGGTCGCAATCTGACCCAATTGACTATTTGACTTCTTACATGATTCCTAGGAAATGTTTAATTTGTCTACTTAAATTCCTTTAATATCATGATTGATCTCCACATATTTTTGTTTCCATCATGCACTTATGGAGAAAATATACTTGTATATCAAAATTTATAAAGATATATTTCAATAAAGATTAGTAATTGATAATAAAAACTATTTTACAAAATAAATGACTTCTCAAAATACATGTCAAAGGGTGAGTCAAGTAATAAGTTGTGACTTTTAATTGGATATGTTAACTTGGTCTAGCTCAAATGTCAGAGAGGACAATTTCATATCTACCCCACCAAGGACCAAACTGCACTTTTGACATGTTTTCTTTTCATGAGAAGACTATTCATTAGGACTCTTCATGAGTTAATTTTTTATTGGGTATGGAAAGGTAACAACAATCTCATTCTAGCACATATCTGTGTGTGTAGCCTCTAACCAAAATTTTGGTTGGTAATCTACCAAAAGTACTCAATTTTTAACCTAGTGGAAATTTGTTGGTAACCAAGAGAGAATCTATTTCTCTCTCTCTCTCTCTATCTACCCCCAACTTTGTCCACTCACTGCTCTTTGTTCTACTATTTTTCTTGCATTGTAAATTAATTTTTTTGTTAGTTAATGTTTAAAATCCATATAGTTTATAAGTTTCACCTTTCCATATTAATTTCAATAATCTATTTTGAATATTTTTTACACAAGCACATAGCTACATTACCCATTGAACACATAATAACATATACATTCCATTGACTAGTAAGGCATAAAGTTCCATTTGAAGCTCTATTTTTACTAGTTTTGTAGATACCTTATGACACTTTCCTATATCCCTTGGATTTTTCCATCATTTGAGATCTTTGGTAGTATATACAAATTTATTTACTTCTTTTTTAGGGATGTTGATATTTACAAAATTTTGTGTGTTGGTGTAATTTACTAGTATTGTGGCATTGTTGCTCTTTAAATGAAAAGGAAAAGAGCTGAAAGCAATCTTGCAAAAAGGT
>SNQJ01S0071214.1:38397-54791 GCA_010110895.2 Picea sitchensis | reverse complement strand
ATCTGATCTATATAAGGTTGTTAATTAATATGATGAAATGTTTAAGGAACCAAAGGGATTACCTCTAAAAAGAGGTATCCAACATGAAATTCAATTGCAGCAAGATTGTCCTCTTCCAAACATTGGTATGTATGGGATATCAGTCATGGAGAATGATGAAATTAAGAAACAAATTCAAGAGTTGCTCGACAAAGGGGTTATTGTACCAATCTCATCGCCATGTGGATCTCCAATTGTGTTAGTGCCAAAGAAAGATGGTACATGGTGTATGTGTGTTGATTTTAGGTCTTTGAACAAAATTACGGTAAAGAATCATTATCCTCTTCCTAGAATTGATGATTTGCTTGATCAATTAAAAGAAGCTAAATATTTTACCAAGTTAGATTTGAGAAGCGGATATCATCAGATCAAGATTGTCGAGGGAGACACATGGAAGACAGCTTTCAAAACAAAGCANTCTTGATGATTGTGTTATTGTCTACTTGGATGACATTTTGATATTTATCAAATCTCGTGAAGAGCATGTTAAACATGTGAAACAAGTTTTGGATGTTTTGAGAAAGGAAAAGTTGTTTTTGAAGATGTCCAAATGTGAGTTTGGAAAGACTTCACTTATTTACTTAGGGCATATTGTTGGTGGAGGTTGGAAAGGTGAGGCAGATATACCCTCATCATCAAATAGACTGAAAATAGTCTTTTGGAGGTCCAAAAGCTTTCTAATGGGGAGGTGTGATCTAGGGGATCAAATTTTGCTCAAAAATTCAAAGTGCTCGAAATCACTTCAAATCAAATGAGAGCGTAGGCCTCATAATTATGAACCCAATGCAACTTTTTTGGGTTCAAACGGACATCAGGAGCGAGAGATATCATGTTCTGTCTAAAATGACAAACAAGCAAAAAAAAGGGATGCTGACTGTACAGTCCGTACAGTCTGTACAGACACTAACGTGGCAGGCCATATGACACATGGTAGACAGTTGTGTGGGTAGTTGGCATATGACATGGCATGTTTGCAGTGAATAGTATGGTGACATGTGGCCCAAGAAATGGCCGCCACATGTCATATACACATTGGTTTAAAATTATGTTGTTGGTCGGAGTCGACCCCGCGACCTCTGGGCAGGGGGAAGAGAATTGGGAAGGGATGCCAACCAGCATGCCACTGTTTCGTCCTTGTTATATATATAGCAATATATTTATATATGTTTGCATATGTGGATATTTGGGATGCGACCAGGCTGGGGCTTAGCCCCAGCCCCTAGACGCATATTGCGTTAACATATGACCCATTGCTAAATCATTTGGCGCGTGCATGGTTGTGTTTTTATTTGGTTTCCATGGTTGTACAAATGACCCTCCACTTTTCCTTTAACCATTGTTTTGTGGAAATGGGGACCTATGTTTGCACTTGCGCACGGTCATATCGGTCACACGACCATAGCCTTGGCAGTTAGGGGCTAGGTGCGCCCGTAACCATCCTACAGTGTGCATGGTTTGTGCATTTGTGTCTGATGCTAAGTTTTAACGCTTAAATATGTGTGTGGGCTAGGTTGAGCCAACAGGGGTGCAATTTGTAGATGCAGAGACAACAAGTTTGAAGGGGGACTTCCAAGAAGCCTATCTTCTTCAATTTTTGGCCAAACGAGGTGCCGAAAAAGCCCAGCTAGGGGTTTTTGGATGTTCTTAAGCCATTGGAGCTATATATTTGGAATTTTGAGCATTGTAAAGCACATTTTTGAGAACTTTAAGTAAATAATACAAATGATCCACTGGAAGCTGGACCAGGAAATGTAACCCAAGAGAGGGGTGAACTCCTTTATCATTTGTTGTGTTATGTGGTTTCTGTTCACTATTATTGTTGTTGTTTATATGCATCTTGAATGAGTAAATTCTATTTAATTTGTGTTGCAAAGTTGATTCATTTGCATTTTAAGACTTAAAATTTAACTTGCAAATATTTTCAAGAATACAAGTCTTCTTCATTTTTAGATCAATAGCTGTGACCACCCAAACTCCACAAGGATATGATATGATTAAAAAGAAGAAACAGATGTTGATGAACAACACCTACGCTCAGTTCTAGAAGCAAACCTCCACATCACAACACAAAATGTTGTCATCTTTTGACACAGAGAAAGGAGGAATGCATCTGGCATTTCTGCAAGCACACGTACCTCAACCCAAAGAGATCACTGACTACAAAAGGTCAACTATTGTTTTTGACACCAAACAAGTCCATCTAGCTGACCAGATGGATTTGCATGGACAGATTGGAGAATTTTTTTTCTCCACATTGGCACATGCTTCCTCTATGGAAGAAAAATTACAGGTATATCTAAACAATGTTTAGACCCAATTGAAGCTGGAAAAGATATCCTCTTTTGGAAAGGATAACAGAATAAAATCCTTAGAGGAGTTGGTGCTCAAGATTGGGTATGATCCCTTGAATGTAAAAGCAACAGAGGAGAAGTTAAAAAAAAAGAATGCTAACATTGCATCTCTAAGAAAGTAGCTAAAATTGCCACCAACAAAGGATTCACAAGCTAAAGAAATAGCTGAAACAAAAGATGAGAAAGAGGAATTGATGAAGCTAATCATGTAACATAACACACAGATAAAGGAAATGGAGGCAAAATTGGAAAGGTTTTTGAAAGAGAAGGAACAATGAACCCCGATGGAAGTCATTCCATTGAGTGCAGTTCCCCTTGTGGAAATCAGTACAACAACTGTGCCAACAACCACTACAGTAGAAATTCCATCGGAAACTCCATTGACAGCACTGGAAAAAACTGTGGAGCTAGAAAAATCCATGGAGGAGATGACTCTGCAAGGAACATAGATCAATAGGTTAAAAATGGAAGTTGAAAGTCTCCAGTAACTCAAGTCTTCCTACCAAACAAGATACAACATTGAGAGACAAGTATTAGAGAAGCTCAAGTAGGAAATACAACAGCTTCAGAAACAAATAGTGGCAGGTAAGACATTAGCAAAGGCTAAGGAAAATATTTGGGCAGATATCTCCAATTCCATAAATGAAATTTGGCCCATGGTGCAAATCATGTTTGAGCAACATGATCTGGTGCTGAAGAGTAGGCAGACCATTGACAGGATAAGAGGAGAGCTAGGTGAAATGCCCTCGGAAGCTAACGATATCATAAGATAGAACAAAGACTATACTCAAATTCAAAAGAGTGTTGACCAAAAGAGGATTAATGTTGCAGTTGGAGGAGAAAGCTCAGAACATGGACATTGGAATTCAGAGGTTTTTTAACAAGCTTGAGGCCTTACAGAAAAAGGGCATTCCTGGCTTTCTTTTCCTAAATGATAAATTCATGACCTTATCCGATTATAAGAAAAAGATTGCCACCATGGTCAAAGACAGTTCCAAGTTATTAAGGATATAGGGCAGCATCATAGGCAAACCATTCTTGGAGACTTTGCATCCTGACCTCAACATACAACACGAAATCAAGTACATTTTCCTCACCAATCAGACTTTTTCTAAGTATACCGAGATGGATGAAATCTACCGCTGGCTATTGAAAGTTATCATCCCCGGTACACAAAGATGGGATGAGTTGTGTGAATTAATTGAGTAAACATAAAGGTCTCATCCAATTCAGCATCCATCGCAATCAAAGTCATATGAATGACTCACCAATGGTCTTCCCCAAAATCAGCATGAGAGATTCGACACATCATCATCAGTTCCTATATTTTTGTATCTTGTTATCTATATAGTTAAAATTATCATCTTCCACGTCCTGATCATTGATGACAGGGTTGCTTGTAATTTTGATTATAAATACTTCAAACTTTGAAGTACTGAGGGTTTATCTTTATGCCCAAGCAAGTTGTAATCGTTGTAATTTTTATCAAGAGGTTATTCTAGTAATACAAAGAGACGTTTCACAGGATTCCTATGTGTTAGCTGTTGGTGAAGTTTCCTCTGTCTTCGTAAAAAGTTTGCTTTCTCAGTTATCATGTTTTTTTTTCTAATCTAATCTTTAAAAGAAGTTAAATTTGTAGAATTTACCATCACATACTCTGTTCCTAATCTTTTATAGATTTAAATGTTTTCCTTCTGATGTTATAATGAATAAATTCTTAATTGCTTTTTTGTTTTAACTGATATCTCACCTTTTCAGCAGTCCATCATTTTATTTCTAAAGAATCCAGTAGTTTCACTACCTTGCGCTCTAAATCAGATATTCTAAAAAATGTCCTTTGATCTCCATTTTTATAAAACAAACCCCATATCCCAATGGAAGCATACGTGACATTCAACCATTTTATTAAAAAAAAAACAACAACTCGACACTATTCTTTTTAACTAGCCTAAGATCTGAAAATCCAAACAAATCTAAATCTTACAGAGAGATCCCTCTCTGAAACTGGTAGGGCTAGATCCCAGTTTCGAATTGGTTGGTTAAGGTTACCTGTTGTAAATTTCTTCTGCCCATTTACAACCTCTAAGAATTTACAGAGTGCTAACATAAAACTCTTTTCACAATCCAATGTCCACTAAAACTTCACACCCTTATTTTGTAAGGAAGTGATTGGGTGTGCAGCCTTTGAGAATCCTTCAATAAATCTCCTATAGTATCCTACAAGGCCCATGAATGATCTGACCCCTATCACATTATTTGTTCTTGACCATTCTCTAATGGCTTCTGTCTTCTTAGGATCCACTATTATCCCATCCTTTGAAATGATATGTCCCAAATAATGAATTTGCTTCTGATAAAATGATCACTTTCTTAATTTGGCATACGACGGATGATCCCTTAATACTTGCAACACCATCCTCAAATGATCCTCATGCTATTATTCTTACTTGGAATATACAAGGATGTCATCCAAAAAGACAATGACAAACTTGTCTAAATATTCTCGGAAAACACCATTCATTAATCACATGAAAACAGCTGGTGCATTTGACAACACAAATGGCACCATTGTAAACTCATAATGACCATACCTTATCCTGAAGGTGGTCTTGCTGATATCTTCCTCTTTAATCCTTACCTAATGGTATCCTGATCTGAGATCTATCTTTGAAAATGTGTTTGCATCCTTCAATTGATCAAAGAGATCATCAATCCTTGGCAGAGGATACTTGTTATTTACAGTCACTTTATTCAATTGTCTAAAATCAATGCACAATATTAATGTCCCATATTTATTCTTCACGAACAAGACTGGGGCACCCCAATGTGACACACTTGGGATTATATACCCCTTCTTCAGAAGTTCTTCAAGCTACATTTGCAACTCCTTCATCTCCAATGTACTCATTTTGTAAGGAGTATTTGACACTGGAGCTGCTCCAGGCATTAAATTTATAGAGAAATCAATATCTCTCTTTGGGGGTAGTCTTGGTACCCCTTGAACACATCTTCAAAATCTTCCAGGACTGCATGATCTTCCAAATTTGGCACCTTATCTTTAGGTGTCTCTTCCATATGAGATGCAAATATTTGACACCCTTTTCTGTAACATTTCTTCAACTGCAAAGATGAAATTTCTCTGATGGTTACTTCCCTGGAAATTCCTTGCACTTTCCTTACATTCCCTTCCTCATCCAAGCAAGTAAATTCCTTGTTATGACAGTACAGGATAGCATGATGCTGGTCCAACCAATCCATCCCAATTAGACAGTCATAGAAACCTAAAGGAAAGATGTTCAAATCTTCCCTGGTGTTCAGTCCATTCATGTCCATAAGACATGACTCAACCATTTCATTAACTTTTCTTTTGGCTTTGGTAGCCAGCTGCACCAAACATGATTTTCCATGGTTGCTTCTTTGCAAATGAAAACTTTCCACCATCTTAGGATGTATATAACTATGAATAGATCCTGAATCAATTAAAATAACAATGGTTTGGTTGTTGATCATACCTTCCATTTCAATCATATCTGACCAATACTCTACTTTCTTGTTGTCCAGGGCTGCATAGATCCTTGGTACATTTCTTCCCATGTCCTCCATGGTTTCTCCTTGTTGTACATTGTGAAAAATCCTCACTTTTTCACCTCTGTGAGGACAATCTCTCAACATATGATCTCCTTTACAACCCCAACATTGAATAGGTCATTGCCTTGGCCTTTGACCCCCTACCTCAATCGTTCTGGGTTCTCTAGAAGTTGGTTGTCCCTGAGGATTATTTCTGAATAATGGTGGCATAGTCCCCTTCTTCCTCTGATCCATATTGAATTTATTTTTGTCTTCCCAAGCTTTTTGTAATGTTGTCCTTGAATTTTGTTGATCATATAGGAATTTAGCTTGCCTTATGGTCTCCTCCAATGTCTTGGGATCATGATACTGTATTTTGTCACTGATAAATGATGAAAATCCACTCAAATACCTCTGACTCTTAATTTTCTCATCCTTGATGAAAGAAACGTACTTCAACAATTCTAAAAACCTTATTTCATAATCATCTATGATCATACACCCAAGCTTGAGTTCAAAGAACTCTTTTATTTTCTTGTCATAGTATCTTTTAGTCAAGTATTTCTTTTCAAAATACTTCTTTAACTCCCTCCAAGTAACACTTTTCTCTTTAATGTGTTGCACCTTCACAAGTTGATCCCACCACATGGATGCCTTTCCCTTGAGTTGATATATGGAAATTCTACCTTTTGCATGAGAATAATAATTATGCAATTGAAAATACTTTCTCATGCCCAACAACTATGTTTCTCCATATTCATCCTTCTTGTTCTCACCATCAAATGTAGGAGGTTTGATTTTGTTCATTTCTCCTTGTAGCTCACCCACCCTAGACCTCTTATGCTTCTGGACATGGGATGGACTTGAGATACTGTGTGATCTCTTATTGGAATGCCTCAAGGAGTGACGGTGATGTCTACTAACACTNTCAAGAGACCTATGACTTCCAGATTTGCTTGAGCCACTCTCCTTATCCAATTTCTTTTCTATTATGTTTGAGATCTACATTAACTTCATGTTGAAGTCCTCTTGCTCCTTAGCTTTCATAAGCCTTTCATTATCAACTTGATGGATTTGGACATCCTTCTGCAAATTTTTAATGGTCTCTACCATATTCATGTTTTCATCCCTTCCTTCTCCATGTCCATTGGAGTTTGTTCTTTCAATGCCCAAATGGACATCCATCCCTCTGATCTCATCTTCCTAGTTGTAAGTCCCAAGTGAATCTTCCATTCCTCTAGACTCTGTGTTGATCCTGATCTAGTATATTTTTTTTTAACTCTGCAAATTGTGCAACCAACAAAACTTTGTCTGGTTAACTGACTCAACAATTTCATGAAAAATATGAACCATTATGGTTCAATAATATATCATAATTCTTTCTTCTAATTTCATGGAAAATTGAATGCTTAGATCAATTTTATGGGTGAATATTTATATTCTAATATTGGCCCTTGACCAACTTTTGAGGAACACTTGGTCATATTTGACCATTTTTGCGACTTCGACAGCCTTTCAAAGATGGAGCGCAAGGTGAAGCGGAGATCGTGGAAGCTAGACCCCATTTTTTGGGTCATTTTTGGGTTTTTGGGGATAATGTAACAGGACCAGGATGTCAGCCCATGGGTTTACCCATGTTTAGGCCCCTTTTGTAATGTATAAGTAAAAGTCTAGGCTATGTAAGAAGGGACCTTTTTTAGGACACTTGAGAAGTGGCTTAGTGTTAAGAGCTTATTTGTGTGATATAATTGTAGAGCTGAGTGCAAGTATTGTAAGTGCTGAGTGCATGGATTGTAAGAAGATTTTATGCCTAGAGCTACTTGGGGAAGGAGGATCTAGCGAGTTGTGCAGATCTCCTGTCCTGCGTGGAGTAGGTTTTGAGGCTCTGTGCTTGTAACCGATTGGCCAACAATAATAGAGAAGAAGAGTTGGTGGACGTAGCCCCAGGGTGGGGGTGAACCACGTAAATATGTGTGTCAAGCTTTGTGTTGTTACTTACATGTGTTTTCCCTCTCTTGATAAGTGATATGACATGTTTAGATAGATTTACTTATGCTTTGTTCTTATTAGATGTGTATAGATGATAGATTTGATGTGTATGAAGTTGCTAACTACTTGGTCTACAAGATCCGGTCTGTTGTATGATGCTAAGTGCTAAATCATATTAGATCTAAGTATATACTGCAATTCTCTGTGTTATTTGCGAATTGAGATAAGGGTTAATTATAGGTGAACTATTGATGCTAAGTGATTTATTAAGTGTGTAATCACAGATCTAGATCCCATCTAAGGTTGCAAACACCTGAGTCCTGCAATCACCCCTGCCTCTACCTCGGGTGAGACTTCATTTGCTTTGTAGGTGTTTCCGAAAGGTTCAGTAGTTAGGGTTTTGTTGGTGCATTTTGTAGCATTCAACCCTGGGTCTACCCCTGTGCCAACAAATGGTTCCATTGTCAGGACCTGAAACTGTGATTATTGGGAACTAAGGAAGAAGAAGCTTTGTGCAAAGATTCATCCTAAACTTGTGGAAACTCTGTGCGTAGATCTGTCACTCTGATGCACAGTACTCTACTCGACCTATGAAGCTTTGTGCTAAAGAAAAGAAGCTAGATTTGAAGAAAAGAGGTAAGATATGTAAGCTTTGTGCTCTGATAAAGGTAAGAATAGTGAAAGGTTTTAGATCTGGAAGCTCTGTGCTCAGTAAGTGGAAATTTTTGTTTCTGAAGCATGAATTTAGGTATGCTTGATAGATTTTGTCCTAGCTTGAAAACTAGGGCATTGTTAGATGAAATAATGTTTGATATGAATAGATTTGATAAGAATAATGAAATATATGTTATACCTATGCATAGAAATAATGTTTGGACTAACGCATGGATGCAGGATCCTAGAAAGAAATTTTTGTAGGCTAGCCATTATGATCCTAGCATGTAGTACAGGAAAAGTTGGGGATCATTGAAGAGAAAGAGAGGATTAACTCTTTGTTACAGTTGCAGAAGACTAGGACATCTTGATAAGGAATTCCCTCGGAGAAAACCTAGTTGCCTCTGTTGTAAGGCTATGGGCCATGAAGCACTGGATTGCCCTAGAATGATTTCTAGACTTGAAAAGCTGAATATGGAGCAAGCAAACCCTGAAGGAGATCAAGAGACTAAGATTATAGAAGAACCCTAGAAAGAATAAGAGATTATGTTAATGAAAATGAAAGAAACCCTGAATGAACATAAAGATGTCAGTTTGTTAGAGATATTCAAAGAAAAGGAGAAAATTGAAGTAAGAATAGGAGACTTCGACATTGACTGTGCTCTGGATGAGGAAACACAGATGAACATTATAACATAAAGCACTTGGGAGACCCTAGGAAGGTCTGCTATGGTTCCTTCACTAGGAAAAATAGGGTTGTTTAAAGAAAGAATGGTAACCCTATGTGGCAGGATTACCCAGATAGCTATGATTACCCATGGAGCTTCAATAGAGGAAGAATTCAAAGTTATTAAATTTATTGAGGACCATTCCCCATTTCCAGCTTTGTTAGGCAATATCTAGATTGAAAAAGACTAGATCTAAAGAAAAGAATAAAAGGAAGCCCTAGAACAGAAGAAGCAAGAACTCATGGAATTTATGACTAGAAGGATCGCCTACTTGATGGAAGAACAAGAGAAAAGATATAAGCTATTGGACACTAGGGACTTGGAAGTCAAAGCTATAAGCATTAGATAAACCATAGAAGAATGAAATACCTAATACATATGTTAAAGGAGTATTACCCTTGGATCTGAAGAAAGAATCTCAGGAGTGCGAAGTGACTATGTCAAGACAAGATAGGAATTAGAATAGGAAAATACCAACGGAGTTGAAGACTACTGGGAAGAAGGCTAGAAAATTAAGTAAGAGAAAGGAGAAGATTGAAAAGTTACAAGAGATCCAAAGTGGAACACTGTAGAAGGAAAAATCATAGGAATTGAACTTCGCCATGATATCAAAACAACAACATATGGCACTTTGCTGTGGCAAAGAAATCTAGCTGTTGGACCGATATACCCATTCGAATTCCACCATGAATGGATAGAAAAGAATTAAAGGATCACTGCCAGACCATTGGATCTCACCATAACAGATAGATCTACGATAATGGAAGCTTCATACCCATTGCATGTAGACCGTTGATGAATTTCCTATTTAGCTCGTTGCACCGTGCCCAAAGAACACTTTTTGCAACTGAAAATTTGAAGCCCGCAGAACTAGTAATTGTATACAGTGATCATTGCAAGCAGATTGTTGATCCTAGTGTAGTATCTGATATCATCGTGCCCTGATTATATTTTCCGAGTGTGTATGTCCGACGATATCACCATAGTTAAGGAATCCGTCACAGAGGTCCTTCTCGATTTAATGATTGAGAGAGTCATTTCGAAAAGAGGAATGTCCACCAGATTCCAAGCATCATCGATGAGAGGAGTGCAAGCCTCCCTGTCGATTGCTCAAGCAGGAACATCTCGAGCCAGCATGGAAAGGAGAACTAAGCATAAAGACGACATAGCCAAGGTGAAGTTAGTTCCATCCATCCTACCAAATTACATACCCCCTCTGAGAGGTGATATTAACAAGGACAGTGTCCCTAGAGACTTTGAATACACCCTAGTCACTGCATATCTACCAAAAGGAGTTCGCACCTACTGCACAGATCAAGACAAGGTTACAAAATTGAAGTTTTGCGACTTCAACCTGGGGGACTATAAGGTTTACAGCATGCTCGCCCCATAGAAGTACTTGACAAGAACTAAGAGAAATAATTCAAATATTGTCCCTCAACAATGGACGATGAACCTCATGTAGTCTACTTTTCTCAACATTATGAAAATACCACACTTCGACAGACACCAGGAGGTGAATGCTTGTGTAAAATTTCTGCTAGCAAGTTACCACAGAGGATGCACGTGGTTAAACCGTCGCATAACTGTTGATCTGTTGTTGATCAATAAGATCATCAATCTTAGCATGCAGGGCCCTGATCCCTAAGATTACTACCCTGGAAAGACCATGGACCACGCTCTTTCACAGAAGATTAAATAAGCTTAAGACAATGTCGATAAGGGTGCGTGAGGCTACAAGGTATATTCTATCAAAAGTGGCACAGTGTGCCTCACATGTTAACTAATCATAGGAAATATGGTATGTAATAATTGACCTACACAAGTATCAGGCTTCATAGTTGGCCTCGCAGGAAAATGCGTAGAGAGACTACAGATGAACAGGGTGAAGTACCTGGTAAACCAACTAGAGATTGACTGTAGATAAGCCTAGGATCAGGGGCATGAATTCCATTTTAGTTGGCTTCTAATACTGATCACATTTTTTGCATGGGAGATACCGGAAGGTGAAACTTTCCTGAACCTCGACTCCTTTGAGCCACTAGCCAAGAAAGTTCAGTACATTGTGGTACTTGTTGGTGTCTAAAGATGTCCTAAAAACAACCTTAGTTTAACATTAATTTATCAACCCGGAGATTCGTCTTTTATCTCAAGAATATCATCAAATTCTATGCAGATAGCCTAAAATCCTGTAGCTAGACCAAAAATCTGAGTTCATCAACAATCAAGTTCCTTAACCGTTCACCAAAGATTATAAGAACTATTGGAATAGAAATATGATTACTAAGATGCTGTAAAATGGAAAAGAACTAATTAATCTATTGAATTCACTTAACTAAAAAGCAGTGATTGAATATAAGTAAGGACTTGCAAAATTAACTATCAATTACGAATTCTGATTACTGGAAAGGAAATGATGAATTACTCTATCTATAGAGAGAAACAACAATTGTAATCTAATAAAAAAGGAAAGCTAATGTAACTTTAACCGAAAGGAACAACTATTGTAACTTTAACCGAAAGGAACATCAATCGTAAATCTAAGGAAAAGGAACAACGCGGATGAAAATGTGAGGAACTGTCAAGCAATAAATTCAGAAATGGAAATCATAACATAAATCATTAATAACTAATTGAAATGTCTGTCTTCTATACGCAAATAATCATAAAATCATTAACACACTTATGCATTTATCCTTGGCTATTGTAAAAGAGATCTGAATCACAAAATAAAAATCAAACTTCGAACTGATACAATTATAGAATGAGACAGTAGCTCCTTTAGACTGGGCCCTCGGTCTTTATAAGTACTACTATGAGAAACTTAGAGCACAGAAATGATAGAAACACTCAAAACTTTCATTGATTCCAAGGCTGGTAAAACATTTACAAAAACTGCTTGCGCAAAGCAATTCTGAATCTAAATACTTGAATGCGTGTATTTTTTCTCCCTTTTCTTGGATCTATTACCCTCTTATATATTACAATAGTTTGGGTAAATCAAGCTATCCTGAGGATCGAAAGATCCTCATGATTTCTTTACTATTATAAAATTACAATATAGAAAATGCATTACCTTCAAACTGGTTTGCGCCTAAAAAGTCTTCAACCTCCAATAGCTTGTGCATAGCCAAAATCTCTTTGGTTATCTTTGACAGTTATTTATCCAATTCTGAAACAAAATAAAACCATTCCAATCATAAATTAGAATCTATTTAATAGAACTTCAATAACGACCCTAAGAGACATATTAATCATGTTCTTTCCTATTTATCCCTAACTATCTAAAGAATCAATCAAAATCATATCATGAACTGTGGGAAAAAGGAAGATATTTATACCTTTTTTGTAACCCAACATACCCCCCAGCTTACCTTCTTGCATGTCCTCATGCAAGCTAGAGTCTTTCATGTAAATCAGTTATACTGTAGGGAGGAAAAGTTGGTTCACCAGGTCTCTTGAAACCATGGTTTCTTTTGATTTCGTCAAAAGTAGTGTCCTGTATCTTTTTATTAATTTGATAATCCTTTTGGTATGTTTCTGGAGGAAACTAGAGGAGAGGGGGGTTATACCTGCATCCCATCCAAGAAGGTCCTTCCTCCCAGAGTAGTCTAGAATACCTTTCCACTCTGAAGGTTGCTGCAAATAAATTCCTATATCTAAACGACTCTCTACTTTTAACCTCATCGGAGGATGCATCCCATCTTAGCTTGGAAGCAACAAGAGATTCTTCCTTGAGTTCTATAAAATATGTGATACCCGAATGGATGACATGTAAATGGATAGGAGCTAATGAGTCCACAACCCCTACCCTTGTCATGAAGGTCTTATGTCACATGATGGTTGGGAAGGATTTTTGATGCTCTCCTCTAATCCAAAGATCTAAACCAGTTTCTCTGTTTATGAACATTTTGTGAGCCTTACCCCATCTAACCTGGTTCCTAGTAAAGGATAGGAATGCCTAGAACTATATGTCCCCTATGAAGAGGCCAGGGTTGTCTCCTCTAACTTCTTCCAAAATGATATTATCGAAATATAATTCACACAGAAGGTATTGTACCTTTTCTTCCTGATCTCTGAAACATGAAATAAATTCTGGAACAGTGGAAAATAAAATGGGTTTACTTGCTTTGATGGCCTTCACTCTCAACAATAGATACCGTTCCAGCAAGAATAAAATATAATTAGTGGCAGGGGCTCTACAATTGATGGCATTAGAGTAGACATCACTGATGTGTTTGATTTTCTCCAAAGCTTTTTCCAATTGGGTTTGCACCCTTTTGATCTTCTCTTGGGCTCTGGTAAGCGCAACATAAGTCTCACCCTCTGTTGTTGTCATGTCCTTCAATTCTTTAACAACCCTTTGATATTCAGTTCTAGTTACTATTTCATGTTGTTGTTGGACCAATGATTGATGTGCTTGTGTAAGTTCTGCTTTTAGTCTATCGATGATGACACTCTATGCTTGATATTGAGATGCTTGGTGTTCTTCCATAGCACTCATCTCTTCCCTGGATTAAATCAATGATTGTTGGGCTTGTCCCAATTCTTCTTTTAGCTTATGAATGATGGCACCCTATGCCTGAGATTGGGATGCTTGATATTCATTCATTTCTTCTCTGGAGCGAATTAATGCTTGTTGGGTCTGTGCAAGCTCTGCTTCCAGTCTATTCATGATAGTACTTTGTTCTTCATGATAGTATCGTCTGTAATTCACCTCTGTTTTGAATCAGGGTTTGTTGAGATTACAATAGTTCTTCCTCTAGCCTCTTAATAGTATCATTCTGCTCAAAAAGTTGAGTTGTTTCCTCTAAAATCAGAGTGTCTGTCTGTATCCCTACAGAAGTTATACTAGCTACTTTCTTAGGAAGAGGATTTCTTCCTTCCATTCTACCCTTTTTGTTTTTCTTCCTTTTGTGGATCTTGTCTGCTAGTTCTAACTATTTCCTCAATTCCTTGATAATCTCCTTGAGTTTTCCCACCTTCTTCTTTAATACCACATCCCTCTTATCCTTTTTCTTCAACAATTTGTTTTCTTTATTTAATTTCCTAATTTGTTTCTGGATTTTGGCTGATTTCTATTTATGAGGGATCTCGAGGTCTTCTTCATTTCATCCAGCATATGGTTGTCCCTCTATTCCTTCCAAGTGATCTGGTTGTCCAAGAGGGTCTCCTGTTTCAAAAAGAAATTCCTCCTATGTTGTGTTGTCTGGAAAAGACATTTCAATGTCAGGAAAGTCTTCAACTGGTTTTGAAGAGGAGGTTGGTTCTGACTCTTTTTCTAGATTATTTTCATCTCTGTCAGTTAAGGTTCCAAAATTCCCAAAAAATTGAGCTATTTCTATCTCATAGCTCTTCAAAAAGTGTCTTGTCAGGTGCTCTGCTGCAAGTTGGGTGTCTCCCTGATTATCCTTTTGTGTTGTCTTCTCTGCTCACTCAATTGCTTGAACATTTTCCTGTAAAGGCTATTCTATGAAACTCTAAAGTTCTTCAGGGTGCTCTGTTGCATCCTGAATTGCTTTAGTTGTTTCTTGAGTTTGTTTGCTTCTCTTCCTTGTCCTAGGGGGGGATCTAAGAGAAACCATTGTTCTCTTCTTTCATTTTGTTAATGCTTGTGCCTGTGAGGTCTGGGCCTCGGTGATTTGAGCAGGTTCTGCTTCAATTTCGATTTGAGGTAGTGGAATTTCTCTTTGGGTGGTGGTCGCCTGCTCCAGTTGTGGAGGTCTATTGGCCTCAATCATATTCTCCCAAGTCAACTGAGTTTGACTCAATGCTTTATCCACTATTAGTTTTACTAATCTATGGTGGCTAATGACAGTAACAGGATCCTTGGACTTTTGTGTTCTTAAGGCAACTTCATGTAGTATGGTATGTAGGAAGAAAGGTAGATTAAGTACTAACCATTGCTTCAAGGCTGCAAACAATTTGAGATGGCGAGGTCGAATTACATCGTATCGTCCATCGCAGGTGATGTACCGCTGAACTATCCCCACCAATTCCTTCCACGGTTCACTAAGGGTATTGGGATTAAGTCCCTTTCCTTTGTTATCCAATTCTTCCCTAGGTTCTGTGAAAGATTCCATAACTTCCCTTGGCTTCGTGTATTTCCCTGTCCATTGAATGTCTGTGTTAGGGAGGCCTGTGGCTTCTGCTATGATTTTCAGGGTAACTGAGATTTGTATGCCTTGCATCGTATTTATTTCTCCTTGCAGGTTTTGAAAGAATTCGAGTGTGTCATTTGTGTCATAACCTTGCAAGCGGCTGAAGTACTCGGTCTACCCTAGGTGATGTAGGATTTCTCTTTCCTGTTCTATAACTTGGAGTAATGTCGGCTCTCTGTAACTATCGTTCCTATTTACAAATTTGGTTAGACCAGCTTTGGAGAAGTGGATGCCAAAAATGGAAAATATCAATAACAAAAAATGTATAAAGATGTGGGTTTTATATATATTGCAATCATTACAGCTAGTCAGGAAGTGTGTCGATCATCCCCCTCATTAATGTAGAGGTCGTCCTCGATCGTTAGTGTAGGCGGAAGCAATGAGTGAAGTTATTTTCAAGTGAGAGGTAATGATTGCATTGCCACTACCAATAGGGGCTATTCATATATAATTTTCAAAAATACAAATGCCACCAAAAAATCATTTAAACTATAGTCGTTTGATGTGTGGAATTTGTAAAGTTATTACACCTATGTGCAAAAAAATGATTTATGGAGAAATCAATCAAAAATAAATTAAATCTATTCATTTTTTTTAATAGTCCACATAACATAATATTGTTACTTTTCCAGGTGATTGAGTATAACTGATATGATAGCCTCATTATTTGAGTAAAGGAGATCTAGAGACATGCAGAAACTTGGTATTTTGAGATAATCTTCCATACCATAGGCAAAGCCGCTACTGCCAGCAGGCGTCCAGAGCCTTGGCAGGGTTGCCTTTTAACCCTTAGATGAGCCTTTATCCTTAATACACATGTGAATCATCTTTTTCCAAAAAGACCATTATCCTAGTTTGGTAGCCAGATGATGATAATGCCACTCACTAGATTGTAACTTAAGTGA
>SNQJ01S0071214.1:0-38387 GCA_010110895.2 Picea sitchensis | reverse complement strand
TAAGGGAGGCTCATCTACTCCTTAAGAGTAAGGGATGGTATAAGGAAGTGTAAAGATGCCAAGTAAAAGTGTGTTGAAGACCCCTTATAATATAGAGGCAGAATATCATTAAGGTATATTTGTATATATGAGGGAAAGAAATAACTTATGGTGGTTATCGATTATGAACAAGGTTTAAGATATTTCAGAGAGATTATTCCACGAAAAAAAAAAAAATTGATAAGGTGTGAGGAACCATCCACAAAATAATGACAGATCATTGTAATGACGATTAGAGATAGTGCTGCTGAAAATTATTTGGTGAAATCCGCACTTCTGAAGGAATGGATAGCATTTGAATGCTAAAGAAGGGAACGACAATCACGCGAAAGGGAACAGTAGTTGTTATGTTTAAAAAAAGGAACAACAGGTGCGCGAAAAGGGAACAACAGTTGCGCGAGAAGGAACAACATTTCTTTCATTCAAAAGGAAACAACAGGCGCTCGAGAAAGGAAACAACGGTTGTGTGAGAAGGAACAACAGTTGTTCCATTCAAAAGGAAACAACAGGCGTGCGAGAAAGGAAACAACTGTTGTTACATTTCAAAAAGGAACAATAGGCATGCGAGAAAGGAACAACAGATGTTCTATTCAAAAGGAAACAACAAGCACGCGAGAAAGGGAACAATGGTTGTTCTGTTTCAAAAAGGAACAACAGGAGAGCGAGAAAGGAACAACATCGTCATGAACATGTAAAAGACAGAGTCCATGTGATAAAACAAAACAAGAGTATGGAATAGAAGAAGGTGCTAATTGTAGTTATCTATCCTAATTCTTGTTTCTTAGATGATTTTCTATAAAACAAAGAAAAAAAACTAACCACTCAGTTGGAAAACTATGTACAGTATGTACAATATAAACATAATACATCATTTATGGAGTTGGGATGGCTGGGTTACCTTCCCAGCCAGCCAAAATCTGTACCATAGGGTTTTTACTTGCTTCTTGATAGAAATAATCTTTTGGAGGTGGATGGTGGTAAAGTCACAGCCAGTGTCCATTGACTAGAAAGGGTGATCCAGACCCATCGATGGTGCTCAAAGTAACTGTGCCATTATCATGGACTTCATTAATTTCATACAGCCCTAGCCATCATGTTTGTAATTTCCAAGGAAAATCCTGAAATCTGGAATCATAGAGGAGTGCCCAGTCACCTTTCTTGAATGATTTCTTCTTGATATGCTTGTCGTGTTAGGTTTCTCTCTGTCACTGGATAACAGCTATGTGCTCCACAGTAGACAAGTGTGCTTCATCCAATTCATTGAGTTGTTGAAGGCATCGTTTATGTGCTTCTGTAATATTTAGTCCAATTTCCTGGGCCATTCTTAGGGTCTTGATCTCGAATTCCATTGGGAAGATGGGTTCTTTACCATAGACTAGATGGTAAGGAGAGTAGCTAGTGTTGTTATGCCAGGTTGTACAATAATCCCATAAGACATTTGGGAGCTCAGTAGCCCAATTTTGTTGGTTTTTTGAGACAGTCTTCATTAGAATTGCCTCTAGGACCTTATTGGTGCTTTCTACTTGCCCATTTTCTTGTGGGTGGTATGGAGAAGTAACTCTGTGCTTAATGTGATAGCTGTCCAGGGTGGTGGTGATTCTATGGCCTATAAATTGTGACCCTCCATCAGTAATTATTTCTCTCGGTAGTCCATACCGTACAAACAATTTGAAAAGGAATTTGATGACTACTTCTTCTGTTGCATTTGGTAAAGCTTCCGCCTCTACCCATTTGGTCATGTAGTTTGTTGCAACGAGAATATAGGCCTTTTGATTTGAATTTGGATTAAATGGGCCGATGAAGTTCAGCACCCATCTTTCAAATGGTTCTATGACTAGTTGTGTTTTCAAGGGCATTTCATCGGCCTAACTTGGTTTCCCCATCCGCTGACAGTTGTCACATGTCTGGACATATTTCTTGGCATCTCTGAATATTGAGGGCCAATAATATCCCATCTATAAGATTTTGTGTCCAGTCCTGCAGTTTGCAAAATGGCCCCCACAGGGCTCGTCATGTCCTACTTTTAGTATATCATAGATTTCGTCCTCTCGTATGCATCGCCAGATCTGGAGATCAGCTCTTGTGTGGAAAAGATATCCACTGATCCAAGTGAATCATGTGCTATACTAGACAATCAATCGTATTTCCTTTGATGATAAATGTGTCAGTAATCTTCCCATTGCTAGATAGTTTTCTACATCAGCATACCAAGGTGGTTTTGTGTCAGCTGCAAGCAGATGCTCATCTAGGAATTGGTCCTCAATTGTTAATGAGTCGTATGTTTTTGGGATGTGGGATAGGAAGTTTGAAACAAGATTTTCTCTATTAGGTCAATCTTTGATGGTGATATCAAATTCCTGCAATAATAATAACCATAGAGTGACCCGCCCATTAGTAATTGGTTTATTAGCTAGATATCTAATGGCAGAATGATCAGTATACAGGATAACCGGATAGCCTGTTATATAATGACAAAATTTATTGATGGCATGTATAAAAACTAAGAAATCTTTCTCTGTTACTATATAATTAAGTTCGGTTGGAGTTAGATTCCTTCTAATGAAATACATGGTGTAGGGTTTATTTTCTTCTTCCAGTCCCAAAAAAGCGCCTATGGTAATGTCTGAGGCGTCGATGGAAATTTGAAATGGTATTTTCCAATTAGGTCCTCTCAACACCGGCGCTATTGAGATCAGTTTCTTGAGTCCTGCAAAAGCCGCATCACATTTTTTAGACCATTGAAATTCTACATTACCTGTCAAAGCATGTAAAGGTGCAATGGTTTTTGAAAAATTTGGCATAAATCTACGATAGTATCCTGAAGAACCAAGGAAACTACGTACCTCAGTTTGTGTGTGTGGAGTAGGTAGATTAAGAATTACCTCAATTTTTGCTGGGTCTATTCTAATTCCATCTGCAGAAATGTAATTCCCTAATACTACACCTTTTGTCATCATCATGTGACATTTTTCATGGCTTAAACATAACCTGGTAGCGATGCACCATTCCAATACCTTCTCCAGATTATTCAAGGCTTGATCGAAGTTGTCATTGTATGGGGTGAAATCATCCATGTAGAATTCAAGCCCTTGGCTAATCAGATCACTGAATATGCTCAGAATGGCCCTTTGGAATGTAGCTGGAGCGTTACAAAGTACGAAGGGAAATACTTTGTAGGAAGAGGTACCCCAGGGACATGTGAATGTCATTTTATCTTGATCTTCTGGGGTAATCTGGATCTGATTATAACCGCTGAAACCGTCTAGGAAAGAGAAGAATTTCTTCCATGCCAAGGTATCCAGGACCTGATCGATGAATGGTAATGGAAAATTATATTTTTGAGTAGATTTGTTTAGTTCCCTATAATCAACGCAGATTCTCCACTTCCCATTTTTCTTTGGGACAATGACTAATGGGGAAACCCATCGACTATCTGAGATAGGGTATATAAAATATGCATCCAACAACTTTTGTAGATCTTCTTTAACAATATATCTGAGGTGGGGGTTCAGTCTTCTTTGCGGTTGTTGGATAGGTCAGACTTCTTTATCAATATAAATGTGGTGTGTCCAGAGTTGTGGATCAATACCTTTCATATCAAAGTACTCCCAGGGAAAAGCTTGCTGGTATTTAAAGAGAGTTTGGATTAGCTTTTGTTGTTGTTGCTCTTCTAGGTTGGCATTAATGTTCAGAGACTTCCCTGGTGTGATCTCAATGGATTTGTTGTTGTGAAAAATGGTAGTCAGAATTTGTTGTTCCATTAAATCTTCCAGCATGTCTCCCTATGCTTCACAGTCTAGAACAGCTTGGAGCATCTGGCATGTTGGGCTACTTACAACGGTTGGGTTGTTAATAAACCCACTGATTACATCATCCTCTAGCTGATTCTTGTGCTTGAGGGCTTCTTCCATCGTGAGTGGGGAACGCAGATCCTTCTTGGGATATTGTGGTGATGGAAATTGTGGGTCTACAATCATTAGACTAGGTTTGGCTGGAGGATATAAGATGAGATTCCTTGTAACCCCTCCTCTAGCAATTGTCATTGTACCCGATCGACAGCCTATGTACACATCATCTATCGTGAGCCATGGTCTGCCCAATATCAATGGATGCCCTTCAAGTCACTTCTTGGGTTGATGATGAGAAAATATGTGGGATATTCCCAAGAATCAACTAAAATGGCTATATCATGTAGTGTGTCGAGTGGTTTGACCACTGATTGAATGGCCAATTGCAACATAATCAGGGTTGGGTCAAAAGAGTGAAGACCTAGGGCATTGCAGGTTTCCATAGTTAGAATATTGATGGCCACCCCCAAATCAACTAGGGTATTTGGAAAGGAACAACCCTGAATCTGAACTGTTACTATGGGGTTCCCCAGATCTACATATTTAACTGGTGTTTCTCTACCCAAAATTAGATCAGATAAGGCTCCCACTACATGAACTGTTGATGATGAATTTTTTATTTTTCTATTGGGCTTCCTCCCACATAGCTCCTTGATTGTCTTTGCATAGATCGGTATGTCTTGCAAGGCTTGCAGGAGTGGAATTTTGATGTATAAATTCCTTAGTTACCCTACAATGTCGAAGTCAGGATATACAGTGGGTTTCTCTATCATCATTATTTTAGGGAATGGAGGGGAGGGAATTTCATCCTTATCAGAGCCTTGTGATTCGACTATGTTCCTCCCTTGCCCGATTTCTTCTGTTATTACCATAGTCGAGGGTGTTATTGCTGGTTGTTTTTCATTTCCCTATTCTTGGGGAATGTCATTTTGTTCGGGGGAGATGATGCACCCCGATCTTAACCAAAGTTCATTGCACCCTACTAGATTGTTTTCCCCTTCTCCACTTTCCATAATCTGGATGAGCTAAGCTGGTCTGTTATTGGGATTCGAGTGGGGTTGGGTAGGTAATTGAGGGCACAATTGTGATTGGGGCAATGGGAATGGAGTTTGTAATGGAGGTTGGGTTTGAGAGGTCATCCCCATAGGTTGGTTATTCATTCCCATGGGGCACTGCCAGTTCTGGTTCCAATTTGGGTTTTGGGCAGTCGAGTTAGGCCATTGTGGAGGGTAGGTATTATTCAAATTTTGCCAAGATGAGGTGGGGTATTGTGAATTTGGCCAATTGGAACTTGTAGTTGGTTGATTTTTCCAGTTGGGGTTTGTGGCAGGCTAGTTTGGCCAGGTAGGAATTGCAGGTGGGTACTACTGGGGTTGCTAGTTCTGATTAGTAAATGGCTGACCCTGCCATGTGCTGCCAAAATTCTACTGTTGATTATACTGCCCAGGATTCTGTTGTTGATTGTACTATCCAGGAAAGAAAGAGGAAGGGTCCTGAAATGTATTTTGAGGCCGAGACTGCCATTGATGGTGCTGAGCTATCAAATATAATAGTTATGTTTCCTCTTTTGCTTCTTTGAATACAAATTTCAATCCAAGGAGTGATGGGAATTCATCCGTGTCATGATCCTTGGCACAAATAACACAAACCCGAACTATATCCAAGGGGCATTCCCTTGGACCATGTTTCTTTCTGCACCTGTGGAAAAATATAGCCAAGGTCTACTCTGCCTCTACCTTTTTTTGTTTGGACTGCAATACATCCAATTATGTAGTTAGAGTGCTCAAAATATCTGTCTTAAAGTTTTCTAGGATATTACCGACTTCATCTCGCATAACACCCCCGTTGGAGATATTGTTATTTCTTGTGAGGGACGTCTGCATTCCTGTCCTGGTCCATGTACTTCCTCGTGAGCACCTGATACACAATAGAACAATATCTTCATAAGTTTCCTGATAAATGTCACCTTTCCCCATTAAATTCAATGTTTCTACCCATTCATCTCTCATGCCTTTGATCAGAGTTGCTTTGATTACTTCACCTAGTAATGTACCATAGGGTGATCTTTGCAAATTATACTAAAATCTTTCAACATATTCTTCTAATGATTCATTTTCTTTCGCAGTCATTTGAAAGATTTCTTCTTTTAGGTCTCTGGTTTTGCAATAATCCTGATATTTTAACAAGAAGGGTTGTTTCGTCTGGTCCCATGAATTGATGGTTCCAGCTCCCAATCCCATGAACCAACGTAGGGATGCTCCCTTCAAGGTATAGGGGAATAGTTTTAATTTTTGGTGTTCAGAGGTGTAATCATACCCTCTACATAGGACATCAAACTCAAATAGGAATGCATCTGGGTCTTCTGAAATCAGTCCATGGAAGGTTGGTAGGTTTTGTAAGGGGATTGCTTTCATGGGGGCATTGGAAATTGGATCAACTATTGGATGCTCCAGTGTGGAGGTCTGGGGTTGTTGTTGATTTGGTTGTGCCATTTGATCGAAAATGTGCCAAAAATTTTCAGGGGGTTCTTGATCCGAGTATTCTATTTGAAATTGTTGATTATTTGGTCTTCCAAGGAATTTGACTGCACTTCCTTTATCTGGGATTTCAGATATGCCTTCTTCTTTCATAGGAGACTCAGAGTCAGGTGGTGATGGTGGGTATGCCTTGGTGACCCCACTAGTTTCTCCTATTCCCTCCTCCAGATTATTAGAGCTTCCCTCTTCTAAGGGGTTGAGCGGTGGAATATATGTATTCTGAAAGCTCTGCTTAGTCCCTTCAGTTTTGCTATGAATCTCAGTGTGGGCCATAGTTGGTGAAACTACTACCTGAGGGATTCGGGTGGGTCCTTTCCTAGGTCCAACCGAAGCTTGAGATTCACCCTTTTTTATGATTTCATTTATGAAAGTGATTCTTCTAGGGATCACCGAACCCTAGGTTTTGGTAATTTTTGGTGGGGGTTTTGGTTTTTCAAGATCCTTCTTTCTAGTCATACACACTTCAGACAACAACAAAAGAAAGCACCTACGAAGACTCTTAAGTGTTGAATGGAGGTAAGCATTGGCATAAGCATTTTACTTATTACATGCATAGGTTCTTACCTTTTGTCTTCAATACCTGGTCCTCCAGAGACACAACCTATGCTACCTTTGACATTCTCCCCGGCAACGTCACCAAAATGTTGGTGTCTAAAGATGTCCTAAAAACAACCTTAGCTTAACATTAATTGATCAACTCGGAGATTCATCTTTTATCTCAAGAATATCAATAAAGTCTATGCAGGTAGCCTAAAATCGTGTAGCTAAACCAAATCTGAGTTCATCAACAATCAAGTTCCTCAACCGTTCACCAAAGATTCTAAGAACTAATGGAATATAAATCTGATTACTAAGATGTTGTAAAATGGAAAAGAACTAATTAATCTATTGAATTCACTTAACTAAAAAGCAGTAATTGAATATAAGTAAGGACTTGCAAAATTAACTATCAATTACGAATTCTGATTACTGGAAAGGAAATGACGAATTACTCTATCTATAGAGAGAAACAACAATTGTAATCTAATCAGAAAGGACAGCTAATGTAACTTTAACCGAAAGGAACAACTATTGTAACTTTAACCGAAAGGAACAACAATCGTAAATCTAAGGAAAAGGAATAGTGTGGATGAAAATGTGAGGAACTGTCAAGCAATAAATTCAGAAATGGAAATCATAATGGCAATAATTAATAACTAATCAAAATGTATGTCTTCTATACACAAACAATCATAAAATCATTAACACACTTATGCATTTATCCTTGGCTATTGTAAAAGAGATCTGAATCACAAAATATAAATCAAACTTTGAACCAATACAATTACATAATGAGACAGTAGCTCCTTCAGACTAGGCCCTCGGTCTTCAGAAGTACTACTACGAGAAACTTCGAGCACATAAATGATAGAAACATTCAAAACTTTCATTGATTCCAAGGCTGGTAAAACATTTACAAAAACGGCTTGTGCAGAGCAATTCTGAATCTAAATACTTGAATGCATGTCTTTTTTCTCCCTTTTTCTGGATCTATTACCCTCTTATATATTACAATAGTTTGGGTAAATCAAGCTATCTCAAGGATAGAAATATCCTCATGATTGCTTTACTATTATAAAATTACAATATAGAAAATGCATTATCTTCAAACTGCTTTGCACCTAAAAGTCTTCAACCTACAATAGCTTGCGCATAGCCAAAATCTCTTTGGTTATCTTCGACAGTTATTTATCCAATTCTGCAACAAAATCAAACCATTCCAACCATAAATTAGAATCTATTTAATAGAACTTCAATAATGACCCTAAGAGACATATTAATCATGTTCTTTCCTATTTATCCCTAACTATCTAAAGAATCAATCAAAATCATATCATGAACTGTGGGAAAAAGGAAGATATTTATACTTGTTTTCATAACCCAACAATACTCGACCGACATGAACAAGCAATGGAAATCAAATGATGTCTTCCACATGTATTATAACCAATTGAAAGAATCCATAAGGGGTGAACCTCACATAACCTCGAACACTTTACAAAGGTTCAGACCTCTAATAAAGTTCAGCACAGACCGCCACTTTATATACAAAACTCCACACGCTGATGAGAATTAGGAACAACTTCGGTTCTATTATAAGCTATCAGAAGAAGACCTAGAATATATCACCAAGTAATGGTCAACGAACCTCCTTGTTGTAGCAGAACCAGTGGACATTTCAGACATCAACAACCCAAAATCTACACGGGACACACCTGGGCACAGTAAGACAAAGAAGATGAAGAAGCCTAAAGAGGTTCAGGATGTAGATAGTAGATCTATAAGGACAGATTCTATCACACCAAATCAAGGAGGTAATGGAAAAGACCTAGAGGAAGTTGAACAGAGATCGAAAGATGAAGTTGAAGTTATAAAGAAGAGAAAAGGGTCACCTCCGAAGTCTCCCTCCCGGAAGAAATCAAAAGAAACCGTAACTAATATGAAGACATGCTCACTCCGGATGAATCCAGTTTCCTTCTCACAACTATGAATTAATCCATAGAAGAGATAAAAGAAAATAAGGAAGCGAAGAAGGAGAAGATATATAACATGATTTAAATTGGGCTCCAAGAAGTGCAACAGGCACTCCAGTCTAGCCGCACAATCTCTACTACGCTTCTGCCTAAAGGAACAAAAAAAGTCAGAGAATAATCAATTCAACTCTGCAAGATTGTTGATACAGTCGAAGTACACCTTCGACATGCATAGGAAGAAAAAACACAGGTTACTCAGGCCTTGAAGAATGTACAAGAGGAAAGCATAGAACAACGTCGAGCCACGCAACAAGAGAGGGATGCTCTCCAAGCAAAATTTGAAGAAGATAGAGTGAATATCCAAAAGGAGAAAGAGAAACTACTCACGAAGAATATCGAGATGGAGGAAGTAGTTAACCAAGCATTCCGCTTCATCACTAGCTTAGAACAAAAGAGAGAAGAACCCTTCGAACGTTAAGTGATGAAGCTTTTTGAAGTTATTCAGTAGCTTCAACAAAGGGTCGTGGAATTAGAGCTTCAAACTATACCAAATACCCTGCAAGAAGTGTGCGACCAATGAGAATTGAATGTTGAAAGAACAGTCGAGAGGATTAAAACACTTTCTATAGAATGCAAACAGTTAAGTAGAAGAAGCGCACAGATATATGAACAACTATCTGAAGACCCAAAGTTGAAGAAATTGGAGTCCCAGCTCTAGGAAACAAAGCAGCACGCAAATATAATACAGGCATAGCTCACACTCTTGTCATCAATCGAGAGGATGAAGAGATCCCAGGAACAGTGCACCACCCAAAAACTCATTCTTACCACGCAAAACAAAGTGATGGAATTCACCTGGAAACTCCAGCCGAGCCAGGAGGCGACTTATCTATTGTTTGAAGAACTTGAAGGCCAAGGAACAGTACTAGAACAAGTAGCTGTTATAGTCAATCAAAAAATGGAAGGACTTATTAGCAAAGTGGTTATTAAGGAATTCACTAAGCAAGAAGTAGTAGCATAGAGATAAGTTAAAGTAGCTCGCGCCAAGCTCGATACCTTTGAGGCAAAGTTACCCAGACCTGAGTGACTAGGGATGAGTCACAGGTGAGTGTCGGGGGCCTGTTGGCCCTTGACCAAGTTTTGAGGAACACTTGGTCATATTTGACCATTCTTGGGACTTCGACAGCCTGTCAAAGATGGAGCACAAGGCGAAGCAGAGATCGTGGAAGCTAGACCCCCTTTTTTGGGTCCTTTTTGGGTCCTTTTTGGGTTTTTGGGGATAATGTAACGGGACCGGGATGTCGGCCCATGGGTTTACCCATGTTTAGGCCCCTTTTTGTAATGTATAAGTAGAATTCTATGCTATGTAAGAAGCGACCCTTTTGAGGACACTTGAGAAGTGGCTTAGTGCTAAGAGTTAATTTGTGTGATATACTTGCAGAGCTGAGTGCAAGTATTGTAAGTGTTGAGTGCACAAATTGTAAGAAGGTTTTATTCCTAGAGCTACTCGGGGAAGGAAGATCTAGCGAGATGTGCAGATATCCTATCCTACACAGAGTAGGTTTTGAGGCTTTGTTCTTGTAACCAATTGGCCAACAATAATAGAGAAAAAGAGTTGGTGGGCATAGCCCCAGGGTGGGGGTGAACCACATAAATCTTTGTGTCATGCTTTGTGCTATTACTTACATGTGTTTTCCCTCTCTTTCTAAGTGCTATGACATGTTTAGATAGATTTACTTATGCTTTGTGCTTATTAGATGTGTATAGATGATAGATTTGATGTGTATGAAGTTGCTAACTACTTGGGCTACCAGATCTGGTCTATTGTATGCTGCTAAGTGTTGAATCATCTTAGATCTAAGTATATACTACAATGCTCTGTGTTATATGCGGAGTGAGATAAGGGTTAATTATAGGTTAAATATTGATGCTAAGTTCTTTTTTAATTTTTTAATCACAGATCTGAATCCCATCTAAGGTTGCAGACACCCAAGTCTTGCAATCACCCCTGCCTCTACCTTGGGTGAGACTTCATCTGCTTCGTAAGTGTTGCCGAAAGGGCTGGTAGTTAGTGTTTTTTTGGTGCATTTTTGTAGCGTTGAACCCTGGGTCTTCCCCTTTGCCAAAATCTACTATCCAACACCTTTCCAGCACCTTCTCCCATTCTTAATTCTGAGTCTTGAGCAGAAAGTTATGGTTATTTGAAAATTTCTCATTAATTTTTCTATTCACACTTCAACTTGGCGCAACTTTGCGCTGTAATTATGAATTTTCGCACCTAATCCATTGGATTTTTCATAGGATCTCAATTGGGTTTCTTCATATACATATTTTGGACAATCTGTCCAAGTTTCACCTCTTTCTAGGTTCTGGGTTGCTAGTTACAGCATGCTGAAGTTCTAGGCCAATTCATGTTTTTGTTCTGGAATTCTACATGTACCTTCTTTTCCATCTTAAAAAATTTTAACATGCCCAAAAATTTAATTTAGCTCTAGGATTGTCTTCTATGTTTCAATAGATTTCCATTGACTAACCCTATGCCTCAATCTGATTTCAAAGGAGAAAGTTATGGCTCTTCGAAGTTAGTTGGGTCTTAAAATTTACCCTCCATTGTTTGTGTTGTAACTTTCTCATAAAAGCTCTGTTTGACAAACGATTTACACCATTCGAAATCTCTCTCCGAGATATTTTATTTGAGTTGCAAAGACAAAGTGTACCTTGGTACACTTTGTTCAAATGGTTTTTTGGTAGCTAAAAACACTGTTAAGAGCCTAAAAAATGCACTGCAAAAAGATGACGTTCAAACAACATAAAATGTTGCAGAAATTCGTTGGTTTTCTTCTATTGTTCACCATCCAAATGACTTTGCGCACACAAATTTCAATCTGTACACCCATACTTATCATGCACAACAACACCACAAGGTAATCCATGTTCCGCACATCCATAACTACTGTGCATCACTTCCCTATTGCGCCAATAACTGGTGCACACTACTCTTGTGTCACATGCAAATATCCACCATACAAAATTTTATTTCTTACACTATTACCTATTGCATGCAATTTTTTTTTGTTTCATGCACCAATATTCTGCATGCATTTCACTCTACACCCTGCACCATGCCAAATTTTAGTATGCCCCCACCGCACACCAATACTTTATGTGCATCATTAACTAAACTGTCGCGCGACAACATATACCCACAATGCACGTGCACCAACAAAATTTCTCTACACTCTACCAATACTGCACACACCACGCACCAGTATTATGGACGGGTCACTCAATCCGCACTGCGCAATGCTAAATTTAGTGTGCACACCCGCATGCCAATATTTTTCTGCGCAGTGCCAAATGTTAGCACGAACACTCACACACCAATATTTTTCTGTGCAACGCCAAATTTTAGCTTGCACAATTGCATGCCAATATTTTTTTGCACGGTGCCAAATTTTAGTGCATGCTTGCACGCCAATATTTTTTCGCATGGCGCCAAATTTTAGTGTGCACACCAATATTTTTCCGTGCAGCGCCCAATTTTAGCACATGCACCCGTACGCCAATATTTTTCCGTACAGTGCCAAATTTTAGCACGCACACCCGCAGGCCAATATTTTTCTACGCGACACCAAATTTTATATATCACAATATTTTCACTGTGCATCATGCATTTCTAGTGTGACCACGTGTGCACATTCACTTTTATGCGCATCAATTCCTCGTGAATTCCACTACAAAAATTTGGGTCTTTTTCCTAACGTTTTTCCCAATGTACCATAGACATTCTGTAACTATGAATTTTTTTCAATTTCACCTCTATAACACCAGTTCAACCTATGAAAAAACAAATCGTTGTGGGTTGAAATTTCTAGAACAATTTTTTCCCAAACTCAATTCACAAATTGAGAATTTTAATTACTAATCTCACTCCATCTGTCATGGATTCACTGTAGATTCAAATTCGACCAATTCTAGGTCTGAATTTGCTAGAACATATATTAAATCAATAATATCTCACCGCATGGCCAGATTTCTCATGTTTCTCATGAATTTTGACAAAGGAAATTGGGGCTTTTTCCCAATTCCGCACAATTGTTGTTACTTTTTACCATGGATGCTCTACAACCTAAAATTTGGCCACTTCGAAATCAATCCTCTATGAAATATCGCTTCTATTAGCACTGAGAGTCACCCTCAGATTGCGGGAGGATAAGCCTAGCACCCATCAGAGTTTTTGGTGGATGTTGATTTTATATGAGTGGAGGTCAATGGACAAAATTCAATATATGAATTATGTTCAACACGGAACTGGACAAGAAATCCACAGGGAAGTGAGGGCCACATTAACTTCAGTCAGTGAATTGAGTTTAAGTGTGAGGAGGGGGAAGACTTAGTGAGAAAGGTGAACAATACTACTTTGAGCATTAGGCTTTCAAGCAGCTTGGAGAAGAAAAACTTAAACTCAAGATCACTCTTGAGCACAAGCTTCAGACATTGAAATATGTCCAAACTACACAATCACAATAGCCCAATGATCAAAACTACATCACAATGCAACTATGACAACTCGAATGGATCCTACATGCCAAAGCCATTCAGTGTAAGAGGGAGAAAGATAACAAGGGAGATGACTAAAAATGGTCATGATACCACTATAATCAAACCTACATTATAACAACATAACAACCCTCAATTGGATCCTCCATGTCCAAGTGTTTTAGCATAGTTTTTATAGAGAGATGAAAAGAAAATGACTTCTATTAACATGGAAGTCTCAAATTTGAGACATAATGAGAGAATAGTTATGGCATCAAAAAATTACAAAATAGGGAGCTCTTCTCAATCATTTGATGACCTTAACAAAATATTAAAACTATCTAGTTATACTCAGAACAATACACCACTACCAAGAGTGTGACCTAGTCACTACAATCAAAGCTTTGTGTCGACGATTTCTTCTGTCAAAGTGAGCATGCACCCCTCTTTCAGACGCGAGCTTAGATCGACATGGGATTTGAAGGGAAATCTGCCCACAGGGGTACCACAGGATGACAGTTCAGTCCCCATGGTTGGGATTTCCATGCCTTCCATTTATGGACTGAATCGAGGTTTCAACCACCATCTCTACTTTCATTAACTACCTTTCCTCCGAGATTGAACTAGAGTTAATGCTCAGGGATCGACCACGTGCCAAGACCATAAGGGTGCCACCTATCTTTGTTGATAGCTACCATGCATTTAGCTCTCCAGTGCTTGGGGGATAGCTCCTTCTCCCCTTCTCCTTATTTAATGTGACCTAGGGCCATGACCCTATGAAATTGCATGATTGTGGGCACGACCAAGGGTGGTTTGAAATAAAACCTATTTTGTCCCCATAATTCACCATAAACTGCCACACAACCCTTTCTAAAAACCACGGTTTCGATTGTGGGACTGCTTAATAATTTTATCAATCAAGCAAGTTGTGTCCCCACAATGAAGCATGGCCATTGATCTAGATGGGGTCTGTGATTTGGATGCACCTGATAGATTTATCACTACCTCCAAGCTTAATCGCCTGCCAACTTTAGAATCCACCAAACTGTGCCCTGGGGGAGGGGGACGCTACTCTTAACTTTGAACAATAAGAACTCCTAGAGGATGACTTGTTACTACTATGCTGATGTGTTATGAAAGAGAAGTGACACATGTCACTAATAAAGAAGTGAATGATATGCATGTTAGCACTAGGAGTCGCCTTCAGATTGCATGGAAGGCAAGCCCAGTACCCATGAAGTTATAAGTGAATGTAAGGGTGTTTAAAGGGTCAATGGAAAAGGACTCAAGTGATAATGTTCTAACTCGGATAATAGGGCTAGCATACACCAATAATTAAGGTCTTGGATAATTTCAATCAGTAGTTTGGGAATAAGTATGAATAGAGGGAAGATTTGACTGAGAGAAGTGTAGGGGTTGTTGTAAACATCAGGTCAACAAGAGCCTAAGGAGGAAATCTTCTTAACACAAGATCTTCTTGAACTAAGAAACTAAGGAAGATAAATCAACATCATGATAACATAATGATCAAACATACATCATAACATCACCATAATCATTCATGTGAATCAGTCAAAGCATGAACATTTAGCATCATAAGAAAATAGACTGAAAGAGAAGATGATTTCTATTAGTCAAAAAGTCTTAAGTCCAATACATCACTAGATCACAGTTACTTCATCAAAATATTACAGTATAAGGGAGCCTTTATCAACCATATAAACCTACCAAAGAAAATGATCTATCTATTTATAACAAAAAGGAGGCAACAACTGGAGGTACGAGTTGCCCCCCTTCCCTTGAAAAACTCTAAACTTTTATTTTCTCTAACAATTTATCTAACCATCTATTCTATAAAACAGGAATATGTTGGTTCCTAATCCAACTGAAATTCAAGATGAATTGATTCCCTTTTGCTACGCAAATCCTTGTTTGCCATGTGTCCTTCAAGGCATGTGGTTGTCTTCATAATGCCAGCTGTTGCTTCTCCATCCTTCTTCATCATCAATTTATCCAAAATTTGTTAGCTTGGTCCTCCTAGATCTATGGTCTTCATTGGCAGCTTCCTTGGGTAGCAAAACTGGGTAGCTCAGTACAAGGAGAAAAGGTAGCGTCTGTAGGTAGCGTCATTCTGTTGCATATGTGTATAGACTCTGTTGTCTGTGCAATATTAGGTAGCGCCTCTGTGTTGTGCCTCTGTGCCAACCTTTACCCTCTATGAAATATTTGGTAGCACCATTAGGTAGCGCCTTTGTGTTGTGCTTATGTGCCGATTATTTTCCCTCTGTGAAATATTAGGTAGCGCCATTGGGTAAAGCCTCTTACACTACGTCTGTGTGTAGGTTTGGGTAGCATTACAAAAATGCAGTGCGTTCAATCCTTGAACATGTGCAGAGTAATTTATGGTTTTTCATGATGACAAAATCGTTTTAATCAAGATCCTTGACTGCACAATAGGTAGTGCCTTCTACCAATGAGGAAGCTAGCACTTAGCAAAAACCCAAAACCCAAATAGTTAAGAACTTAGAAGCCTATATAGATGGCAGAGATAATATTTTCATATTGGTTAACCCTCCCAAAAATATGCATCCTCAAAAAGGGGACTTACCCTGACCAACTATTTTGTCATTTTGACACTTAACCTCATTCTCTTTCTGGTAGAAAGAGGATCTTCAATTGACATAACAGACTTCTTCTTCTTAGAATTGACAGGCTTCTTTGGTGTAGCTACGCTGTCCTTAGCTATTGGTTTTTCATCTTCAATGGCATCTTCAACCAACACCTGTAGATTTATTTGTGCTACCACATATTGAAAATGATTCAGCTCTTCCTTTAGCTTCATGTTCTAAGATTGGAAGCTTTTGTTTTTCCTGTAGATATTCTTTAGCTGTCTATGAAGGGTCTAGGCCCTCCTTGTTGCAAATATTTCCAATTCAAGGGTTTGACTGTAACCATCCATGAGCTCTTTTATTTGAGCCAAGTTGACCTTATCTTCTTCTTTAAGATGAGCTATTTCTTTTCTTGCATATTTAAGATACTTGATAAGTCTTTTGTAGGTCTGACTGTCAGGAGGAACAATGGCTTGTACAATCTCACTAGGATTTTTCTTAGACTCCTCTTCCTCCTGCATGGGAAGTGGCTTGTCTACCTCATCAGGTTCCTTGATGACTTTACTTTTATTCTTATTTATCAGCACAGGGGTTTTATATTTTCTTTCAATAGGTTTCTCAATGCCTTTCTCAAAGGTTTCATCTTTACTCTCCAAATGTATTTTAGTACCTTTATCCTTACCCTTCTTTATAGGGGTTTCTTGTTTCCCTTCAGTAGGTTGAGAACTACCTTTACCCTTCTTCCTCTGAATAAGGGTTTCTGATTTTTCCTCCACAAGTTTTTCAATGCTCTTACCCTTGTTCTTTTGAATAGGGGGCTCAGGTAAGGATTGCTCTTTGAAAACATCCTTAGGAATTGATGACCTTGTGAAAGGTCTTTTACCTTTGATTTCAACTACTGGAGGAGAAGAGGGAAAGAGGATATTCTTCCCTTTCTTGGATGTATCTTTGGTAGAAGAAGGAACCTCTTCTAACCCTGGAGGAGGAGGTGGTGAAAAATATCTATTTCGAGAAGGGAAAACTTCCTCCTCAACCTCTATGACCTACTTGTTGATCTCTGGAACTTGAATAAGGATTTTCCCCTTTCTCTTCCTATTGGTCCCTACTTTAGAAGTATTGGTGGGTGACAAATAGATTTCCTTCTGTGATTGAGGATTTGGTGCTAGATACAATGTGAAATGAGAGGTAACCACAAAATGTTCCCATGAAGTCTCTTTCTTTCCCAATTCCTCAGACACTAGCATTTTGATTAATCTAGAGTGGAAAAGGCTAGAATCCACATCCTTAGATTTGGCTTGAACCCTATATAACATTTTACCTATGCTTCTTAACAGGTAATAGGGGATATTCATCTCAACCTTACCAGTAAAATGTAGCAAAAACCTTATGTGCTAATGGTACAATGTGTTAAATCCCCCTTCACAAGTAAAATATATTTGTATGATCTTCAATAATCTGTCAAAATGTTCAACCAATTGACTTCTTGGCATACTCTTAGACAATTCATTGGCTTGATATTCAGGTTTAAAGAGATCCTTAGAAAAGGATAAACTCAAAACCATGGCCTTGAACCACTTTTCACCTATAATGGGGATCCCTATTGCAGTTGAGATAGAGGCTTCAGTTACCTCAAATTCCAACTCCCTAACCTTGGTTTTCCTTCCATCAAAATGTAATGCAAACTCTTTTTCTACCTCTGGGTGGCCTCTCTGCATGTTTTGACAGAAAGAGAGGCACCCTACTCTCTGAAAGGCCTCTCTTTCCATGGGATTTATATCAAAAAGACACATGTCCACCAGTTATGTCCTCACTATATTGCTTCCTTTGTGTGCCTTCTTCAATTTAGGGGTATCCATGACTCAAAATGGGGGCTCTTGAAAGGCTAAGGGATGGTAATGATCAGGATGGCTTTGAATGGGGTTTCAAATATGCAAGGATGACCCTATGCAACTAAGTAAAATGTTTGATTTTGAGATCAAAGGAGGCAAGGGAAGCAACGAGAGGTTAAGCAACACCTCTGGGTAGCGCAACACATACACAGAGGATAGACTAGTCAAGAGCTTGCAACTTCAATGGCTAAGGAAAGAAATAGTAATTCGACTCATATACGGGCCATGAGGTTTACAGGTATGAAAAAGAGAGGAGGTGAAGCTATCATACAAAGATGGATCCTTTACCTCTGTGCAAACTTCGAAAACCAAAGCCCAAGCACAAACTTCCTGTAAAAATTTAATATGCAGAGGAGGCAACACGAGATACCTGTGGTGTAAACACCTGTTGAGATCTTCAACACAATCTTAGGATGAAATTTGAGAGAAATTTGACCCTGGAATCTTTCTTAGTATCGGATTTGGTTGACATGTAGTCACCTAATCATAACTTACTAATTTGCATAGCGTAGCACTATTGAGTCTTTCAAATTAGAAACCATTACCAAAGATCATAAATGAAAGATCTTTGAACGCATATTTAACTGACTTCTAGCACTGAAAACAAGGGACATGACATCAGTCATGGCAATCATGGCTCAGGGTGGAAGTGTGATGAACGTGATAGGTGCTACGGAACTGCCTCATGAGTAGGTAGTGCATCCACTTCAAAATGTGATTAGAAAGGTAAGAGAGGACGTTGAGGTATGCCTATAAGGTCATGAGTGAAGAGAGAGGAGTGTCACATCAATCTAGTCATGGGAGGGATCAACCTTGGGACAAATCATGAAGGGGACCAAAATACAACATGAGCTAGAAATGGTTTAAGGATCAAAAATAAATTTGAGGATCAAATTAGAGATAAGAATAAAAAATGTAATCATCCAAGGGGTCCTTCCAAACATAAATTTTAAAGGGATGAGACCTTCAAAGAAAAAAATTAAAATCTAAGGCTTAAAAAAGGATTGCAAACAAACTAAAAAGACCCAAGGCAATTTAGTGTGATAACAATGCCCACGACTGCATGGACTGAGTGCCATGTGTCATTGGCAAATAGGTGTCTGGTGTCATGACCGACAAGTGTTCCACATGTACATACTGATAACTGCCACATATCCTCTTAAAACGACGACTGGGATATCCTTCAGGTCTCCAGGCTCCGGGAAATTGAAAACTCAAACTTATTTTTCCTTGAAGCAAAACATCTAGAGTTAAGGATCTGATGATGCATGGAATTCTAGATTTGGACAGCTGAGACCCACTTCGGAACTCTGGGCTCCAGGAAAATCAAATTTCAAACTTTTATTTTCCACGAAGCTCGCGGATCTTTGCCACATGTCTGCGCTGATGGATGGTGTAGATTCACTTCAGGACATTGGGGACTTTGGAACTTTTTTCTTTGGTGCTATACTTGCACAAATTTGGACTTCTGGATGCCCATGGGCTGCTGATCTGGACAATTCTTGGAATCTCTGCCGCTAAAGGATTACAACTGCCTCCTCCTTTTAAGCCTGAAATGGGATACTTTGAATGTCGCCCTTTGTGTCCATGGTTGTGGCCTACATGAACAAGGATTTGGGAGACTGGCTGTTGGCTGGGAAAATAGGGAGACCAATGATTGAAAAAGGAGATAAGTTCTCATCCTTGGAGAATAAATGGAGGGGCTTGGGGCCAAGATTTCACTCGGGTAATATATTTAAGGAAAACCAGGGCGCACAAACGAGCAAGGGAAAATAGAGAATGATTTAGAAGCCGAAGGGGGGGGGGGAATTAATATTTGGTCTTTGAAAAGAATAGAGGCAGGGAAAGACTACATATTTGGGTATATTGATGCACACCTACGGCCCTTGATAACCTTATGTGATAAAATTTGTCTACATGGGGGATGTCATGCTCCCTGCGAGGCGCCAAGAATGCGCAGTTCCAGTGCCTTAGTTGTTGGGTTATGGAGTCTCTTATTGAAAGAAAATAAAAAAATGGAGGCATATTTACAATGGTGGAACGTTGGTCATGTCTTAAACAAAATACTTCTTCAAAACCTGCCCATTGACAGGGCCACCTAAGACCTCAAAATCTTCCAAATTCTACAACTTATAAGTATTATTCAGGAATATCTCAGAAATCTTGAAAGGACCGATCCACAAAGCTTCAAATTTGCCATGTTTTCCTTTTTCTTATTTGGGGGCATCCCACTTGAGCACCAGATACCCCTGTTGGAAATTCTCCTTACTTGTTCTCTTGTCAAAAGCTCGTTTCATTTTCTGTTGATGGTCTTGTTCTTTTTCAAGCAACTGCTCCCTGGTCTGTTTCACTTCTACCAGCTGCAGTATCCTCCTGACCATGTCATCAGGTTCTCCTTGGTAGTCCTCAAGGAAATTTTCCATAGGCAAAGAAAGATGAGCATGAAATATTTCCTCACCTCCATACACTAACTGGAACGGGGAAATGCCTAGTGATATTTTTGTGGAAACTCTGTCAGCCCATAATGCAAACTTCAACTTTGAATCCCAAGATTTCTTGTTCTCTTCTAACATCTTCTTGATGATATTTATGAGGCTCTTGTTATAATTCTCTTCTAATCCATTTCCCTGAGGGTGGTCAGGAGTAGAGTGGACTAGTCTCATCCCATACTGTTCACAGAAATTAATTAATGGCTCAGCGTTGAAAGAGGCAGCATTGTCTGTAACGATCATGTTTGGACAGTTGAATATGAACATGATGTCTTCAAGGAAACTTATGATTACTTTGTGAGAGGCACTCCTTGTGGGGATGACTTCCATCCATTTGGTAAAATAATCAATGGCAGTCAAAATCCACCTGTGATGGCCGCTTGAGGTTGGGTGGATTTCTCCAATGAAGTCAAGACTCCACTGCTGAAAAGGTATGGAAATCGCTACAGGATTCAAGGGAAAAGAATTGAGCTATTGCTTTACAGAAAACATTTGACACATGGTACAGGCTATAATATTTGCACCCACATCAGTAAAGAAACTGGGCCAGAAATACCCATCTCTGAGGATCCTATACGCTATATTCCTCCAAAAATGATGCCTCCCACATGAGCTGTCATGAAAATCAATCTTTTCCCTTTGGGATTCTTGTGGGTCCAGGCATCTCAACATGACTCCCAGAAGGTCCTTTCAGTATAACACCTGATCAATTATACAATACTTGATTTCTTTGAGTTTCAAATCTCTCTCCTTGTTTTTGTCCAAACCATCAGGAGGCTTCAACTTCTACAGGAAGTATATGATGTCTTTATACTAGGTACATTCTACTTAGTTGGGGATAACATGATAGTCTTCACCAGCAATCCCAGTTTGATGATTTTTTGGGTTTGCATTCATGAAATTTACCCCCAATGCCTTGCAATTTGACTCATCCAGAAACCTGGCTAAACCTAGGCCTTTCACCAATTTGGTGGGTTTTATTTCTAGGTCAAACTCCATAATTTTGGCGATCCACTTGCTTCTCTTCCCATCAATATTAGGTTGGATCATAATCTTGTTTATTGAGGCCAAGGGGACATATGAAATAATTTTTGAATGAAAAATATAGACCCTGAAATCCTTGAGGGATTTCACCAAAGCATAATATTTCTTCTCCATGCTATCATATCTTATTTATGCATCCCTCAGTTCTCTGCTGAAAAAGGAAATAGGTTTCTCTAACCCTTCTACGTTTCTTTCTAAATTTGTAGTCAACGTCCTCTAAATTTGGTTGAAAGAATCTCTAGACTCAACAGTCCATTTCACTTCATTCCCCTTCCTGAGCATTGTTGTAATGTATTTAACCAATTCAGAAAAATTAGAAATGAACCTCCTTAGAAAGTTTATTTTACCCAAAAATGATTGAACCTCCTTCCTGGATCTGGGTAATGACAAGGATTGGATGACCTCCACTCTGCTCGGATCAATTTGTACCCCTTCAGCTGACACAATATGCCCCAACAATTTTCCCTCCTACATGGAAAATAAAGACTTCTTGGGATTGAGGGAGATACCAAACCTTCTTCACTTCAGGAAAACCTTCCTCAGATGATAGAAATTCTCTTTATCATACCTGGAGAATACTGTAATGTCATCCAGATAAATGACTACAAATTTATCCTTTTCTCCAATGAAGGCAATGTCCATAGCTTGCTAGAAGGTCGCTCTCGCATTCATCAATCCGAAGGGCATTTTGGCATACATGAATGTGCCCCAAGGAGTTGTGAAAGATGCCTTTTCTCTATCTTCAGGAAATATAGAGATATGATTGTAACTGGAGAAACCATCGACCATATACATCCTGGCTAACCCAATCACTCTTTGCAAAATGTGCTCCATTTTTGGCAAGGGGTAGTTATCCTTTTTGGAGATCCTATTCAAATTTATGAAATCAACACACAACCTGATTTCCCCATTCTTCTTCCTGACAGGGACCAAATTAGCCACCCACTTCGAAAATATCAAAGGGATGATTATCTGTGCATCCAACAGTTTCTTGACTTCCTTTTCCATAATTGGCAACAACATGGGATTTATTTGTCTGATATTATGCTTGAAAGACTTGGCATCTTCTTTCAAAGAGATTTTTTGTTTAATGACGTTGGTTTCATATGTTCTCAAATCCTCATATTTCCAAGAAAAAACATTAGCGAACTACTTCAATATTTTGACATCTTCATCCCTTTGTTCTTTTGACAAGCTGCTAGACAATTTGACCCATTTTGGATCCTCCTTCATTCCTAGATTGCATTCAGTCACATCAGCCTCTTCAGTTGATCCTTCAACCTTTATAGTAACATTATTTATGTCAAACAATCTCTCCAAAGAGACAGGCCCCTTTGGAATATGGTTGCTAGGAAACTGAACAATATAATGGTTAGAAATATTATTCATAAAAACATCAGAATGAGGGATTTCTTCATAATCATGATCCTGGTCGATATGCATATCAGAAAATTCATCCACAGTCTCAAGGAATTTTTTTATCTCAATATCATACTCAAATACCTTCCAATGTTTGACGTTGCTAGGAATAGAGGGTCTATATTTTATCTCCACCTCATATTTGAGTTTGGGGGGAAAAGGAACCTTAAAATTACTTGCCGAGACCGCCAAGGAATCTGCCACAGAGATATCCTCCCTTGGAATAAATAAAATATTAAAATACAAGAAGAAACTGTCAATCATATCCCATACCTCATTTATATAGGCCCTTAACCTCGAGTGCTTAGCCTGATACATATTTCTGACTTGATGAACAATTAGCTCAGCATCTCCAAACACTGCTAGCTCTTCAATTTTCATGTCTTTGGTATCTCTCAAACCCAAGACAAGAGCCTCATATTCGGCCACATTGATTGTTGTTTCAAATTTCAACTTGAACGACAAAGATATGGTCTCTTGGGTGGGGAAAATAAAAACTACTCCAACACCAGCACTTTCCTTAGAAGAGGCTCCATCAAAAAATATTTTCCACATAGAGGTATTGGGGGGTGTTCTTTGAAAAAGGTAATAGACTGCTTTATAATTTCAATAGGTGGTTGAGGAACATCAGAGAGATGAAAAATATTGGTTCCTAAATCAATATCGACTGATAAAATGGGGTGGTTGATGGGATTGGCTTCATCACTGATAATGTAGGCAAGTTGAGCTTCTCTATAAAGCTTTCTATGTTCCCCTCCAAATACAGGGATGGTGGCATATGACAGATCCATCTGCAAAGTTCCCCCTAGTATTTTGATCCATGATCTGGACAAGAGCATCCCGAACTTAGGGGGGGTATCATCTACCACTATGTCCATGACCACACTTTTCATTGTCAATTGAAACAAGGAGACCATCAGATCCTTAATAACCCCAAGGCATTTCACCTTCCTGGAATCGAATGAATATAGGTCATGGTAGGTTTTTGTAACCTCCAACCTAAGCTCATCCATGCCAATTTTGGGCATGAGATTAAGAGAATCCCCTGAATCTATTAAGAAGTTGTGCAACACTTTATCATGAATATTCAATGATCTATAGAAATGAGGTAAGGTATCATCTCTATCCTCTACCAAACATTCTAGTATGATAGTTGGCTTTTCATCTTGGAGGTTGACTGAGCAAGTGGAATGAGATGAAGGTTTGGGCTGCAACATTTTCGAAAGGCATTTTTTGAAACCCTCATGTTGGACTAACTCTGAAAGAGGCACATGGATCCTAATATTTTGAATTTCATGATCAAAACTAAAATATGAGGGAGGCTTCGCAACATCCTTCACTTATGTGACGGGGCCTTTGACTGGGGGGTTTTCTCTATTTCTTTAACGACACATGCCACATTTTTTGCCTATTTTTTCGGTTCTAATAGGTTGATCAGGAATGTTAGGATTTCCTTATTTCTTCTTGGACCTAAGGTTATATTTGTTTGGATTATTGTTGGTCCTTTCCCCTTTACTCAGCTCATTTAGTTGACTATCCATGAGAGACTCCTCATATGCAGCTTGGGTTAAATGAGGAAATGAGGAGGTGTCTCCAAGACAATGGATTTCAAGATCAAGCTCTTCTTCCTCTCCTTCTTCATCAGTAACAAGGTTATTTTGGAGAGGATATTGAATTATCTGATCATCTCTGTCCCTTTTTCTTTGGTCTCTTTGGATGATCTGAGGAGCATTGTTTGGTCTTTTGAAACTAACCCTATTATCAACATTTTGGAGATTCATATAGCTCTTGTTTCCTTCCAATTCTAGCTTTTCCGTTCTAGCAGAAAGTGATTTTAGTATCTTGGTTACTTCGTCCATTTGAGGGGGGGAAGCAGAGGAACTAGAAGGTGAGGATTCCAACCTACCCTTTCTTTTTGTCTCTATCACCCTTACTCCTAATCTTGTCAACTGCCAATATATTGGATTCTACTTCAAGTGTTTCATCTTGCATATGAGCCAAGGAGGCATCTCTTCCTTCTCTCAACAGAAGGAAAAAATCAGGGTCAAAGGCACTAGCATAAGTCATCTTGGCAGAGGTTTCTATAGGCTTAATTTCAGTGGGAATATTTTTATACATCTTATTAAATCTCTTCGAGAAGTCTGAAACAACTTCCCCATCTTCTCTCTTAAGTTCCCCAAATTATGTAACATAATAAAGGAGATCTTTTTTATTCCCCCAATGTCTGAAGAATGAATCGTCCAGAGCAAGAATCCCATCAACAGATCTAGGAGGAAAGTCCTTAAACCATTCCCTAGTATCACCATCAAGGCTCTGTACAAAAACTCTCATCCACACATCTTCATTTTCGATGGCCTGAATCTCTACAAATCTATAAAAGGATGAAAGGTTCTCTTCTACAGTCATGTCTACCTCCCCTATGAATTGGGGCATGTATTTAAGGTAGTATTTGGCTGGGAGAGCATCCATAGACTGAAGTAAAACCAGAGGGGCATATCTAGCAACCAATATCTCATCCATCCTGTTCCTAGAAGGATTAGCACCTGCCATTGGCATGTGAACTAGAGGAGAACCAGAGGAAGATGGGGTTTGAACAAGGAAGACTGGGATTTTGTTTCTAGGAGAAAAGGGCAACAACTGAGTGTTGGGGGAAAATTCTACAGGGCTCGAGGGGACAAAAATTTACCCTTTTGTAAATGAAACAACTCTAATAGGGAGAGGAGTAGTAAATCTTGGAGTGGGAAAATCTTTAGAGGTCCTGGGTCTAACCCACTGTATGATATCAGGGGAAATAGGGGTGTTGAAGCTTTCTCCCTGTAAACTAAGGCTAGGAGGAGAGAAATCAATAGGAAAACTCCCAAAATTTAAAATTTTTGAAACTCCAACAAATGGTAGAATAGGAGAACTAGAAGCAGTTAATGGAGTTTTTAAAGAAGGATTATGTAAATAACCAGAATCACCTGGTACAAAAGCTGAGGTACCTTCTTGAGAGATCTTTCCTTTTCTTATAATTTTCTCTGGGTCAGCTTCAGGTGTCACTAGAGGCAGTTGTAGAGTGGACCTCATGTGTCTTGTTTTGGAAGCCACAACTGATTCACCAGGTGCAAGTTGCAATCTTCAAGGTACTGATTTCTGATGCACCTTCAGAATCAAAATTTCTTTGTCATTATTACCTAGGGAAATGTCTTCAATTTTTTCCCTGGCAATGGCACCAGGGATGTTAGCACTAAGAGTCACCCTCAAATTGTGGGAGGATAAGCCTAGTACCCATTAGAGTTTTTGGTGGATATTGGTTTTATATGAGTGGAGGTCAATGGAAAAAAACTCAATATATGAATGATGTTCAACATGAAACTGGACAAGAAATGCACAGGTAAGTGAGGGCCACATTAACTTCAGTCAGTGAATTGAGTTTAAGTGTGAGAAGAGGGAAGAATTAGTGAGAAAGGTGAAAAATAATGCTATGAGCATCGGGCTTTCAAGCATCTTGGAGAAGAAAAACTCAGACTCAAGATCACTCTTGAGCACAAGCTTCAGACACTGAAATATGTCCAACTACACAATCTCACTAGCACAATGATCAAACCTACATCACAATGCAGCTACAACAACTCGAATGGATCATCCATGCCCAAGCCATTCAGTGTAAGAGGGAGAAAGATAAAAAGGGAGCTGACTAAAAATGATCACAATACCATTGCAATCAAACCTACATTACAACAACATAACAACCCTCAATTGGATCCTCCGTGCCTGAGTGTTTTAACACAATTTTTATAGAGAGATGAAAAGAAAATGAATTCTATTAACATGAAAGTCTCAAATTTGATACATAACCAGAGAACAATTCTGGCATCAAAACATTACAAAATAGGGAGCTCTGCTCAACTAGCTAACAACCTTAAAAAAATATTAAAACTATCTGTTTATACTCAGAACAATACGCCACTACCAAGAGTGTGACTTGGTCCCTGCAATCAAATCTTTGCAATGACGACTTCTTCTATAAAAGGGAACGTGCACCCCTCTCTTAGATGCGAGCTCAGATCGACATGGGATTTGTAGGGAAATCTTCCCACAGGGGTACCACAGGCTGACGGTTCAGTCCCCACAGTTGGGCTTTCCATGCCTTCAATTTATGAAGTGAGCCAAGGTTTCAACCACCAGCTCTAATTTCATTAACTTCCTTTCCTTAGATATTTAATGAGAGTTAATTCTTAGGGAGCGGCCACGTGCCCATACCATAAGGGTTCCACCTATTTGTGTTGACGGCTGCCACACATTTGGCTCTCCAGGGCTCAGGGGCTAGCTCTTGTTCCCCTACTCCTTCTCCAATGTCACCTAGGGCCATGACCCTACGCAATTGCGCGATTGCAGGTGTGACCAAGGGTGGTTTGAAAGAAAATTTATTTTTTCCTCGCAATTCACCATGAACCACCATACGTTCCTTTCTAAAACAATGGTTTTGATTGCAGGACTGCTCAATAATTTTATTGATCGATAAAGTTGCATCCCTTTAATGAAGCATGGCCATTGATTTGGACGTAGTCTGTGATCTAGGCACACCTACTATATTGAGTACTACTTCCAATCTTAACCGCCCACCAACTTTATAATACACCAAACTATGCCTTGGGGGAGGGGGAAGTTACTCTTGACTTTGAACAATAACACCTCCCAAAGGATGACCTGTTACTGTTATACTGATGTGTCATGAAAGTGAAGTAACAAGTGTCACTAAGAAAGAAGTGAATGATATGCCCATGACTGCCTAGACTGAGTGCCATGTGTCATTGTTGAAAAGGTGCCTGGTGTCACAACCGAAGAGTGCACCACATGTCCATACTGATGAATGCCATGTATCCTCTTAAAACGACGATTAAGATCTCCTTCGGGTCTCCGGGCTCTGGGAAACTAAAAACTCAAACTTATTTTTCCTTGAAGAAAAACATCCGGAGTTAAGGATTTGATGACGCGTGGCATTCTGGATTTGGATGGCCAAGACCTAGTTCGGGACTCTAGGCTTTAGGAAAATCAAATTTCAAAATTTTCTTTCCCACGAAGCTCGTGGATCTCTATCGCATGTCCCCACTGATGGATGGTCTAGAGTCACTTAAAAACTTTGGGGACTTCGAAACGTTTTTCTTTGGCACTATACTTTGTGTAACTTTGGACTTTCAGATACCCATGGGTTGTTGAGCTGGACTGTTCCTGGAATCTCTATCACTGAAGGATTACAACTGCCTATTTATTTTAAGCTTGAAATGGGGTACTTTGAATTTCTCCCTTTGTGTCCATGGCTGCGGCCTGTGTGAACAAGGATTTGGGTGACTAGATGTAGGATGGGAAAATAGGGAGACCAGTGACTGAAAAAGGAGATGAGTGGTCAACCTTGGAGAAAAAATAGAGGGGCTTGGGGCCAATATTTCACTCGAGTAAGATATTTAAGGAAAAACAGGGCGCACAAACAAACAAAGGCAAACAAATAACGATTTACAAGACGAAGGGGGGGGGAAACTTAATATTTGGTCTTTGAAATGGATAGAGACAGGGAAAGACTACAGATTTGAGTATATCTACACACACCTACAGCCCTTGAAAACCTTATGTTATAACAGCTTCAACTCAACTTGCTTGGACCATCCAAACTTAGTGTTGAAAACTAAAGCTCTGATACCATATTGTAACATCCCCGACCACCCAGGCTCAGCCATGCTACTCCAGAAAATGATTTCATTCTCTTCTCAACATATTGTAACATACCCAACATCCAACTGAGCTATGCCACATAAATTTTTTGAACTGCATGCAATTAAAACATATACACAAAGAACTCTTGCAGAACTTTATATACAAAACATAAATAGACAAATACATTCTGTAAATGCATGGATTCATACTAAAATAATAGTAATCATATACATGCAACATATACAGGAAATACACATAAATATAAAGACAGTTATAAACCACACATAGGATAAACCCATAAAAGTAAACACGCAAATAATAATGCAGCACGTAATTTATCAAACAATTGACACTTATCTTGGTAAGAATATCACCAACAGCATGCAGACCTTCCATGAACCTCCTAGCTTTAGACCACATTGCTCCTCACTCTCAGCAGTGGGTCACCCCCAAGCTGGGACTAAACTCCACTCGGGTAAAGGAATTCCTAACCAGGATGAATATCTTAGACAACGGGAAAGACTCTATCATGGGTACCAACTCAAACTAACAACCTACAGTCCCTCATTCCCCACATGACTGTCCCACCCCAAAAAGTGTTCCCCTTCTCTGCTCAACATTCTTTTGGCTACCCCACTTCCTTTTCGGGCTTCAGCAATAGGCCGAACAAGAAGTCTCATAGCCATGTAGCTGTAGTTTAGCACCTTCGAGAATCAATTCCTATAAATTCTCTAACCTTGATATATTTCTCACAGGACTGACAACTCGCCTCTTCAATATCCCATGGGCCTGACAACCCGCTTCTTCAGTCCATCTCCTAATCTAACCAAGTACACAAACAAGTATGGGTATGGATAAAATTTTAGGTACCATGACAAGAAGTTACAAAGGATAATTGACTGAGTGAGTGAATGATCATGGAATGATTGAATGGATGACTAAATGATGGAAGGAATGGAAAAATTAACTAAGTCCAAACTATATGTATGCATGTTCCCAACTTGACACTTGTCATGTTGGGAGCTACTTTGGCTCACTTGTCACCAACCTTAGAACTTAGGATAAAATAGTTATCCATAATTTATACTTTAAGGAATATTAATATAATATTCCTTTTTGTCTTAATCTCCCTAGCTTAGTCCCTTTTTCTTAACTTTTATCCCCCCCCTTTCCCTAACTAGTGGAGTTTAGTCCCCCATATTCTTTTATCGTGGTCGGTCTGCATGAAACAATGTATTTTATATTAATGAAGAGACATATACAAAAATAGGCTCACTGGAATTTAACATCTAGGCTCTCTGTCCTAATCATCACATAAGCCTTTTGGCTTATAATAACTGGATCAACAACCTATAAAAAACAACATATACACAAAGGCTCCCTGGCCTCAAAATCATGTGCACTTAAGTTTGTTAAGCGTGATATCTTGGAATGTGCACACCTCATCATTTTACTACACAGTACATGTGTGCACTATACCATGGAAGGTGCATACAAAAATGATGTCAAACAACTCACAAGCTTACGTACATTTGTATTTACATTTACAATTGGGTTTTAACTAGGGATATTACATATTCCTTCATAGGGAGAAACAACTGGAGTTTTCTCCACACAAGGTCTTTGGAATCCTTTGTAGGGATCAGTTCCCTCACAAGGTATGTTGATTGAGGGAAACCCCTTCAATACTCAATGGAACCCCGTGAAAGTCTCTGTACCCATACTCGTCGAATTAGCTAGAAGAATTCCTTTCCAAGGTCCTTGGAATAAAATGCAAGGAGAAATCCCTGCACAAGATATGTCATCCAATTTTGGGAGTAAGCCAATGATATCCCAATAGACGTAGTTTCCATATGATGTTCAAGGCCATGGTTTTTACCAAAACCCTAGCCAACATTCCAACTTTTCCTGGAAACCTAGTGCTAGTCAAACTTCAGGGCCCTCTTTTCCTATAAATAGTTCACAACTGAAACTACCTTTTCTGGAAACTCTACATCTTCCAAACTCGTCGAGATTTTTGAGTGACCCAATTTCTCACAATCCATGTTGTCCCCCCATGATGACTAAGTTGCCTTCAGATATTTTGAAATTTGAGGGCAATCCTGGTGAAGATCCAGGTGATCATGTGATGACTTTTCATTTATGGTGCTCGTCAAACTCATTGAAGGATGAATCTGTCTAGTTGCACCTTTTTCAATGCACTCTTATAGGGGGTGTTGCAAAGTGGTATACTGAGCTTGATGGGTCGAGGTACTCTTACTTCAAAGACTTGGAAATGGTGTTCTTGAACCATTTCCAGTTACCTCTGAGATACGATGCGGGCATCGAATTGCTGGGAAACTTTGAGAAAACCAAAGCCAACCACATCTTTGATCATATCCAAGAGTGGTGATGTAGAAATAGCTTAATTAAGGTCAAGGTCCCTCCTGATTTCTTTCTTGAGTGGTTCTTGAAGTCTTTGGTTCCCTATGTATCCAACGACGTAGTGACTTCCGAAGTGTTTCCATAAGGGGAGGTGATTATTAGATCCTAGTAGCTTGAACTGATCTACTTTCAGTCTGGCATGCTCTACGATATCTTCCTAGATGGATCGCGGTATAATCTCGATAAGGCCAAGAAAAAGTATGGACCCCATGCCGATGGTATCGTGGGCTCAACACAAAGTAATACCACAATATTGTTGTCAAATCAATTGCAAAAATTGTCGATACAACAGACTATGGCTAGCTAGACTCTGAGTTTGGTTGTTCCCCCTACCCATACATTGGATGTACACAGTGTGAAGTCGACGAATCCTAAGGCCAACCAACAGACTGAGGGAAAGAATAAACAACGAAATAAGAAGGGTAAAGGGGATAAAAATGCTACCAATAATGTTGACAGGGGAAAAACGAAGAAGAAGTTGAAGTATCCATGTAATCTTTGCACAGAGGACCACCTAAATCATATGTTCTCTCAGCTTGCAGAAGCCCAGAATCTATTAGTGCGACAACAACCTATTGTGTTGACGAACCCTTTTCCACAAGGGAAAAAGATGGCTCATGCTTTAGCACCCATGAGCATGGTAGGAGGTAGTCACGGACCCCCCATGCCTACCAATAACAACTCGGCTGAAAATATTTACATGATGAATGTCGAGGCTCATTTAGCAACTAGGGCCTGAGACTACGAAATGCTGGAATCTACCGAGAAGGGAAAGGAAGTCACTAACCCACTGAATCCTATCCAAATTCAGAAGGCAGTGGAAGAAATGATGAATCGCATCCCTAAAGGTGTGTTTAATAAGGATTCTCAAAATGAAAACATGAGGGCTTCCCAGAATTACTCTGTTGTGTATGATCTATCATAGACCTCTTGCACGATGTCCACTCTAGAATTCCTCCAGAGTTTCCCCTTGCAAAGAAAATCTATGTTGTCTGCCTTGGGAGAGACAAAGACTTGTAACCCAAGAGCAATCATTTTCGATCCAACCGACTTAAAACCCAGTCTTCCTAACCACGTTTCCTTTCAGATAGTAGTGGATTACACCATGAAATATTTTACATAGAAACATTTTCGTACAGTGGTGGATGAGGTTTCCTTGACTTGCGTGATGTTGTTGGCATGTTGGAATGCCATTGGCTAGCTTGAGTTGTCTTCATCACCCACAGTTCTTACGACATTTGACGGTTGATCACTTAGACCACATGGAATTACTCCTTCCTTCTCCATGCAGTTGGGAGGTAAAACTATGTGTGTTGAAGTTGAAGTTGTCGATGTGCCTCTCAACCACAAATTGTTGTTAGTAAGGAGTTGGACTTATGGGATGCATGTGGCGGTTGCTACAGTTTTTGGCTCTTGTGTTTTATGCATGAGGGTCGGATTGTGACAATCAAACAACTGTCATTCTCTCGTCCTGACCCTTCATCAGGGGCTTCCATAGTCCCGATGATTGAAAATCCATAGCCTAGCACTGTCAACTTAGGTGCTGGTTTGTTTCCATCGTTGATGGGAAATTTTTATTACTCACCGCCTTCCAGCAATGTAAGGCTTCTATTGTCTATTCTCAACCATCCAAGGGCTACAATTTTACAAGTATCGTCATTTAGAATGAATTACTTTAATGATTCGTGGAATTTACTTTCCCCATTGGCCTCAGTGGAAGGGATAGGGAATTGTGGCATGTCCATGCCCTTATCCATGGCTGATTTTGCATACAACATTTTCCAACAAACTTCAGCCAACCCTGATTTGGATACCTCACGGGACTTAGATCTAGTTCTCGAGCCTATTTGGGCTCAATATTCTCTTGCCACTCAATATCCTTTATACTTGGTCTTTCCCTTTGACGAGCCGATTCTCAAGGAAATGACTGGTCCCGATAGACCTTGGGATGATCTACATCCTAGATATTACTTCCTTCTCGATCTTAGGACAATAGAGGAGGGAATTTTTTTTTTGACCATGAATGGAGATAATCCTTGTCCAATCAATCCTCTGGCTATGCATGAATTTTATGCCGAGGGTAACATGGAAAACATTTCTACCATGATTCCAATCGATATTTCCAAAACCTCTGCCATTGTGGAGAATGTTTTCATCAAAGCAAATTTCTCCCTTGAAGATATTCAAACTTACACTGAGTTATTCAAATAATTCCGTGATGTATTTCCCTGGTCTTACGAGGAAATTCTAGGCATCGACCCAAGAATTGTCGAGCATGAAATTATGACTTATTCTGATGCCAAACCAGTCCAACAAAAGATTCGTCTAGTAAATCATAGAAAATAAGCAACAATCAAGATAGAAGTAGAAAAACTCCTGAAATTTGGTTTTATCTACCCTGTACAGTTGACAGAATGGGTGTCAAACCCAATTCCAGTTAGCAAGAAACAGGGTATGATTCGTGTGTGTATGGACTTCCGTGATTTGAATAAATCCTGTCTAGAAGAAAATTTCCCTACCCCATTTATCGATTAGCTTGTTGATGAATGTGCAGGATGAGAGGTATTTTCATTCATGGATGGTTTCTTAGGATACAATCAGATTCAAATCAAACCCCAGGACCAACATAAAATAACTTTTATTTGTCCTTAGGGTACCTTCACGTATCGTAAGATTCCTTTTGGCCTCAAGAATGATCGAGCCACCTTTTAGTGGGCCATGTCATTCTCTTTTCACGACCTTAAACAAATAGTCAAGGCGTATCTTGATGATATAACATCACATTCTCGTAAGAGATCTGATCATCCCACCCATATTCGACTAATCTTTTAGAGATGTTGTTACTATCAGATTCACTTAAATCCTAACAAGTGCAGTTTCTGTGTGACGTCAGGTCATCTTTTAGGTTTTATTTTATTGACAATAGGGATCATGGTTGATCCTCTCAAGGTTGAGGCAATAGTTTAATTTCCTCCCCTGTGCACAATACCCTGACTTCAGAGCTTGCAGGGGAAAGTGAATTTTCCTCGACGTTTTGTCGTGAATTATGCTGAAATCACTAAAGGGTTTATGCATATCTTGAAAAATGGGGTCCTATTCTGCTAGGATGAAGTTGATCAACACTTCTTTGAAGCGTTGACATACGCCCTGATGTCTTCCCCTCTACTCTGGCCTCCTGATTATAACAAATATTTTTTATTGTATTTGGTTGCTGCTGAGTCAACCATCGGCATGGTATTGGTTCAATAAGATAATATGCTCGAGGATAACATTATATATTACCTTAGCCAAGGCCTGGTTGGACCAGAACTCATCTATTCTCATGTTGTCAAACTTGCTTTGATAGCTGTTCATGTTGTCCAATAGTTTCATCACTACATTTTGCTTCACAAGACCACTTTCATTGTCATCGTCAACCCATTCCAATATGTGTTAACACGACAAGCCATTGGTGGAAATATTAGTATGTGGATAGTCATCTTTTAGGAGACTTGGATTTTGTTTCTGTGAAATCCAAAAGGTCATTAGTCTTTGTCGAAATCATTTTAGAACTTTCAGTCGAGTCTAGTGATATCATGCCCGAAGAGTCACCTATTAAGGGAGATATTTTTCTAATTGCATATTCAGACCCCTAGTATGGAGATATACTTGTGTATCTCCATAATTTGAAGTCCCCCATTTTCTTCTTCCCACGATGAGCATTGACGCATTTGACATTAGGCATGAAACTATCTTATACTTGATGACACTTTGTATCATCGAGGCATAGATTGCATTCTTTAGAGATGTCTTATCCATGAAGAAGCATAGCTCTTTTTGAACGACTGTCACACTGGAGCATGTGGCGGCCATTTTTCTGGGTTGTCAAAAACCCAAAAGATTCTACTTGAAGGTTACTTCTGGCCCTCATTAATCAAGGATTGTGTTGAGGCGGTCAAGAAGTGCCACCCGTGCCAGATCTTTTGTCGGAAGATGTGGGTGCATCCTTCTCCTATGTTTCCATTCATTTATGTTGGTGCTTTCACCAAGTGGGGGATTTACTTTACTACATGTCACCTGAATTCATCCCCGGGGCATCATTACATCATCATAGCAGTAGACTACTTCACAAAGTGGGTCAAATCTATGCCAACGTTTAGCAATTATGGAGAAACTGTGCATCTTTTCATCTTTAATCAGATAGTAGCAAGGTTCGGTATCCCGAAGGATATTATCACTTACCATGGAAGTCACCTCCAAAAAAAAATGATGACTGAGTTAATGTCAAATCTCGGGTTCAAACAAGAACATTTGTCACCTTATTACCCACAAGAGAATGGTCAGGTTGAAGCTGTGAATAAGTCTCTCAAAGATATTCTTCAGCGGACGATCAATTCTGCCAAGTCAAATTGGCATTTGATGTTATATTCAACATTTTGGGTCTATCGAACATCTGTGAAGACTGCCACCAATTTTTCAGCTTTTCAACTCGTATACGGGCTGGAAGAAGTCTTACCTATTGAGTGTCAAACTCCTTCTTTAAGGTTGGAAGTGGAATTATTGTCAGACACTTCACCTCTTGAGGAACACCTACTATATCTTGAATAGCTCGATGAGCGATGTTGTGATGCAGCCTTAGCCAATGAGGCTCATAAGAAATGAGTCAAGTGTCAGTACGATCAGTCTGTTTGTCCTCGGATTTTCTTCGAAAGTGATCTTGTCATGGTCTATGATCAAGACAAAGATCCCCTGGGGGCATGCAAGTTCAAACCCATGTGGTTCATACCATTCATTGTGAAAGAGGTCTTGGAGAAGGGCGCTTACTGTTTGGTTGATTTTCATGGAAATTCCTTAGAGGAGCCTATAAATGGGCTCTACCTTAAGAAGTACTACTCTTAGGTTGGTCACCTAGGTGACTTCTTGTATATATGTATATCTCTTATACATTTTTTTCTTTTTGTTTTGTGGATGTGTAGTTATTTATGTCTTCTTTTTCACTGTGGAAGATGTCAAGTGAATCAGAGGTTTATTTTGGGTTCATGGACGACACTAGCCGACACACTTGGAGGCTTGCTTCCACATCTTAGGTGATTTTCTCACCTGGAGGCCAGTTGTTATCTTCCAAAGGTATTTTTCTAGGAGACACTACAAATAATATTGTCGAATATAGTGTTGAAATTACAAAGACAATTGAGAGTGGGGGTGAATCACTTGTTACTGTGCTTAAAAAAATTTAAACCAATTAAGCCACTTTTAATATTTCTCCAAGTGACCATCAATATTATACAATATATGAACAACATAAATAATGAGCATCATTCACACATAAGATATACACAGAGACAAATTTTCACGAGGAAACCCATAAAGGGAGAAAACATCTTCTTCTTCGAAATGATAGGCAGTCTTTTAAGTTCTGTACATCATCTATAATTGAGCACCAACTCAATGTGAAGATACTACCTTTGTTTTACAAGCTCCAACTTGTTTGAGGGCACCAACTCTCTAGTTTATCTAGCACCCACTAGAAGGAAGCACCAACTCCCTGAGTGTTCCAACACCAACTGGATGGAAGCACCAACTTCCAGTCACACAGGCACCAACCTATATAATAGAGAACAACTATTCTCCCTTGCACCACCCTGCCACCCTGGTTTCTCTGGCTGCAACAAGATGGAAGCTACAACTCCCTATTTTCAAGAACCCACTTGAACCTCTGAGGACAATAGTCCTCCCTAGCACCACCCTACCTTCCTGATTACAAATAAATGAATGAATAACCAACAACACAGATAAATCAATTCTTACCACTTCTTCATTGTTCTGTAATTCTTCTCTGCTACACTATTCTTCTGCTATGTTCATATTTGGATTTACTTGTTGTCTCTGTCTATCTGTTCTTTCTCTGTCCTTCTCATGCTCTTTGATATGTGCACATTCTGCTCTCTTCACCTTTTCTCTTCTGTTCATCTTCTGTTCCTTATCTCTGAGATTTCTTCATACTGTGCATACTGTAGTTTTTACTTTCTATAGTTCAACTCATTTCAATCAGAATAGCGAACCTTGCATAGTCATCTCATATCTTCTTTTATTCACACACCCTCAACAACTGAATTGCCAACCGATCAAGAATCATAAAATAGTTTTTCTAACTGAATCATAACTAATCAATTTACTGTGAGGTGAAATAGTAGCCCTCCGATCATATTCAAATTCACCTACACCATTGGATAAAATGATGGGTCTCGCGCTTACTCCATATGCCCATTTTCGGTGACCACATGCCTAATCAAAATGCCTTTCGCATTTCGGTATTTCAACAATTTTTGTGATGAGATATCTTGACACTCCATGTCACGATCCCCGAAACTCCAAAAAAAAAGCTTAGCTGGACTAACTTCGATCATTTCGGCATTTCTCATTTCGACATTTCGCATGTCACGAATTCCTATTGCGAGGCATCTCGACTCTCCAAGTCGCAATCTCTGAAATGGAGTTTAGTTGTTAGCGCCTTTCGCAATTTTGCATTTCAGCATTTCACGATTTCGCATGTTGCGAGTTCGAGAGGTTAGGGAACCCCGTTCCTTTGACTTTTCAGTCAGCGAAATGACGATCTTTCGCCACATGTCCTATGCCCCCAATGGTCCATATCTTATCATGATTTTGAAACTTCATGGGCCTTTGTTGTGTCTGATCAATGGTCTAGATCAATCTTCGATCTGACGTCTAGGATTATTTCACAAATTCACAAGTCTTTGTTGTGCGTGATTCAGGATTTCTACATTTCACATTTCACGACTTCGGGACTCCTGTGGTAAAGTGTTTCTACACTTCAAAACTCCCAGTATCCAAAACTCTGATTTCCTAGTCTGCGAAACTCCGAAATGGAGTGTGCCTATTTCGAGATTTCAGTGTTTCACATTTCGTGACTTCGGGACTCCTGTGGTGAAGTGTTTCTACACTTCCAACTCCCGATATCTGAAACTATGATTTCTCGATCTGCGAAACTTCGAAATGGAGTGTGCCTATTTCGGGATTTCGACGTTTCACATTTCGTGACTTCAGGACTCCTGTGGTGAAGTGTTTCTACACTTCCAACTCCCAGTATCTGAAACTCTGATTTTCCGGTCTGCGAAACTTCGAAATGGAGTCTTTGACAAACTCTGATCTTTTGCATTTCAGGATTTTCTGCCATGCAATCATCGTTGCACTGTTGGTCTTGCCACTTTCTCTTGTTCATCATCTTTGGGCTAAGCTTTCCATCAATGAAAAACAAATACTCTGCCTTTTGTCTACCCATAATTAATATGCCAACAATCTCCCCCTTTGGCATTGATGGCAACCCCTTGAAATTACTGAAGAAAATC
>SNQJ01S0071213.1:132958-143187 GCA_010110895.2 Picea sitchensis | reverse complement strand
CCCTCACAATTGTCCAACAATATGTGGGTAGAGGGTTAAGGGAAAGTTTTGTATGATTCAGATTTTGTCTCTGAAACTAGGGGTGGAAGCACCACCAACATCAATGATCTGAAAAATATGTTTTAAAGACCATGGTTGAGTTTTAAAACATGTGTTTATTTACCATTTAGGAAATTAATAAAAGAGGAAGAATTTAATTAAGAAACATGGAAGCCATAATAACATATACAGATCTAGAAACAAGCATAATAATAAGCAAACCATAACAACAAAAGTTGATAATGAAGTTCAACAATATCGCCTACGTCTCTGGGCCTTTGTCTCAGTGGGTGAGGCTTTCTTATTTTTCTTCAAATCTTCAAAAGTACATCATTAAAGTGCCAAATGGATTACAAATTGAATTGGTTGTGTTCTTCTAGATCTCAAGAACCCAACAAAACTGACGACACTAAAAACAGATGAACGACGCTCCCAAAAATGGACCGCAAAGTTGCTCTCCTCAATGGCTTCCCTCCATAAAAATGGATTTGGATTTTCAATTCTTTAGAATTTTCCTGTTGTGAACCTCTTTAATACTTCCAAGAACCTCTGTTTTATATGGTCTTGAAGTTGCCAACAAACACCCAACTCTCCCCCGAGATCTGGCCTCAAAAAGAGCTCCAGATCCTCCAAAAATGGTCAAAATCTATCAAATATGGTTGAAAAATCAATTAAAAATCTTATTATTAGATTACAAAACCCACTTTGGTCCAAAATTAGGGCACAAAATCTTATCTTTGGGCTCCTGGTCACCTGCGCACCCTCCATGTGGCCCTAGTCGGGCGCTGACTTGTTGCCCCCTCCTCTTCTTGCTCCCGGTCATGTGGCTTGGCCCATGTGGCAATGTCCTGATGCCTCCACGTGCTCTATATGGTTAGAACCCTGGTCATAAGGATCTATTTACGCACCCTGGTTGGCAAGATATCCCAGTAGACTTACACTAACCCCACACATATTCGTGCCATACTTTAAATACTAGGCATATGTAACGGTCGTATGCGATATAAATGTGTCGGGGGCTTGGAGCTATACCATAAAAATTCCCGCGTCAAAGTATAGAATGTGGTCTTTTGGTTTGGTTGTATGGTGATGCGTCGAGGGCTAGGGCTAGGCCCCAACCCTTTACTCTGCCAAAATTTACACAAATCGTATTCAAATATTTGTTTCGAACCTTATGGATTAAGTACTACCATGGGTGGGATGGTAGCTCGACCCTGCCAAAACTTGTCTCCTGTACCAGAGGTCGCGGGTTCGAATCCCATGGAATCCATACCATTTTTCAACCACCGACCAATGGAGGGATGCCATGTGGCAGCCCAAGATTGGGTCGCGTGGCACCATTATATTCGCCCAGATAAAGGACACATGTCAACCAACAATTAGTTCACCTGCCAGCTAGCATGTCTGCCCAATCATCATTCCATTGTACCCGCCATGTCATTGTACAACTGCACGTCATGTACAATCATCTTCCACTTCAACACTATACGAACTGTATAGTCAACAAAAAAATTGCCTGTTTGGCAAAATGAATAAAACACAATATCTTTTGCATACAATGTTCGTTTAAGCCTGTTCAAGTTGCGTTGTGTTCATATCAACGAGGCCTACACACACGTCCATTTTGAAGTGATTTTGAACAATTTTATTTTTAGGCCATCCTGGACCCATTTTGGTTTCGGGATCCATTTTGGAACACACCTCCCTAGTAAGACCTTTTGGTCCTCCAAAAGGATACTAACCAGTCATCAAGTGCAGGATAGGCCACCACTCTTGTTCTCTATCTTTAAACTTTGTCCTGCTCACCTATCTCATCAACATCAACTGTAAAACAACAATGATATTTGACAACATATTGTTAGCCACTTGTACTCTGTCACATCTTATTGAAGCCACTATCTTCCATGTTGACAACATTACTAATGATAACATCATAAATATGAGTGCAAATGAAATAATATTTTTGTAGTACTTGCACGACATTAGATTATCTTGAAGCAAAGTATGAATGAACTTCCATTCTACAATCATCTCATGTTCTTGCTTAAGATCAATTACTTGATTTGGTACAATTGTAGGTGTGTTGCTTGCATGAGTTGGCTTACTTAATTGTTCCATTGTTTGAAGAGATTGGTTTTCTTTTAAGCGATGAACATGTACAACATATTCTTTGTCTCCTTTGCTTAAGTGATATTGATTCTATTCCCTCTAGAAGATTGCTTTGCGATCATACAAATAAGGACTGCCTAATACCATTCCACATTCATTGAGTGGAACCACATCACATGTTACCTCATCCACAAACTTAGATGAAATTGCAAACTTTAATGTGCATTTCTTTGTTATGTGCAATTTATGATTGTTGTTTATCCATTTAAGTGAGTAAGGTTTTCTTGATGGGCGAAAACGACTGTCCGTCAACTGAGAGAGTGGAACCGGTCTGGGGTTGTCTAATAACCCAAGCCGTTTGGGATGAACCACCCTGATGGGTTTAGCGGCTCCGTTAGCTGATCTAAGGTCCTAAGAAAACAAAAAGAAAACTAATCTACAATAACTAATCTAATTAAAAATAACAATTAAAACAAACTAAACTAATCTAACTAAAAATAAATAAAACAAACTATTAAACAAACTAACTAATCTAACTATTCTATATATACAAACTACTAACTAATACTATACTAACTACTAACAGAAATATAACTTATTCACAAAATATACAATATCTACAATTTACAGATTTGAATAAAACCTGAAAAACTCGTTTGCATTCTGTCCTAAGGCAGAGAGATATATTTTTGTTGATTTTATAATTTTATGAACAAGAAATAAAACAAAAAATAACTAAACTAAAAAACTAATACACTAATTCTAATTACACATCTATCTAAACATATATCTAATTAAACTACTTAAATTATACTAAACAAATTAACAAAAATAAATCACAAACTGACCTGGAGGAATGCTCCAGATTTGTCCTGTGTATGATGACTGTCTAAGCTGATCGGAGGGAGGAAACCCGCACCGAATAATCCAGGAGCTTCTCGTAAATGATAGTTACATTTCTCTTCAAGTATGATTACAGGACAAACAAGACATAAAAATCACAACAATCATATGATTTATAAATCTCCACAATCAGATAAACCCGTATGCAAAGATTTATACAAAATAATTCAATTGACGAAGAAGAGAAATCTATCATTCATTAATTGAATCAAATAATTGTTGTACTTTGGATTAATGAAAGAAATCAGACATGGATAACAATAATTAATTCATATCATTCTGCAAAAGACTATGATAGCTAAAGTAGTCACTAATCAAATGCAAATTGATAAAAATAAACATGAAACAAAAGATTGATATTATGAAAGCGAAAGCTGTAGCAGAACATCAACTTATGTCTCAGTTTGTATTAGAAATCCATATCCTGGTTCTCCCACAAGTGAGGATGATCCTTATTACAAAAAATAATAAGTATTTAAAGAGCTTCTACAGGGTAAAACCTCCCTGTAGAAGTTATCAAACTGTTTACAGAAAATCTGGGAAAATATCCCAAGTCTGACTAAACTAAGAACCTAAAATATAACTAAAAGACACAAATATTCCCCTAGCCTGTCCATCATGTCCCATGCAATTCGAATTTACCTGAAAAGGGTAAAAAATAGACAAGTTAGAAGGATCTTTTATTAATAAAATGATAAAAAATCAAATTCTATAAACTAGCTACAGAATCTTGCAATTTTGTCGCTGATCTAAATAAGACACAGAATCAACATTAAAATCGATTAAGACTCTTTTAAAGGATTAAATTCAATTAACATCCAATAGCTATTTGAAAATGAATCATTCAATTTGAAATTATTATACCATTCGAAATCAAACAGAATCAAAATCACTCAAATGACCACAGAGATACTCCTACTCTGTTTCTTTTGTTACCACAAAATCGAACGAACAGAATCATAATCAACAGTTGTGAAATCGTTTGATATCAATTTGAAACTGATGTAATCAAAACAAATCGTAGGAAATTGTTAAACAAGGGATATGATCGAATCCAACAAGATCATTTTCAAATCGTTATAACTGTATTGACATAGAAAACGATTCATGCCATGAGTGGATCGACTCAAGCTGGTGCGAAAATCAATTCAAATGAAATCATAACAAGATCAATTAATTGGTAAAAAAATTCGAAAGAATTATCTGGTCGTTTGTTATTGCACATTGGTCGAACAAGATCGATTGACTTTGATCAAAATCGTTCCAATCAAACGAATTATAACCGGGTTTGACCAATTCGTTTTACAAATTTAAAATCAAACATAGCAACAATTATAATCGGAATCCAACTCATAAAACAATCTTGCCAACTCAAGATATGGGATAATCCAATTAGAATAAGAGTGAATCGAACAGTTAAGGTTCTAACATAGTTATTACGAATCAAAACCATTCCACGATTCGGGCGCATTTGCACTAGCTTAAATGAGAGCATTGTTTTCATACGAAATAGAGTAGTTCTTTCCAAATTGAAACCGAACAGAGTTGCATTCCTGTTCTTAGAAGATTACATGACACAATATATTAAAAGATCGTAACAACCAAACTCATTGAAATCGTTTACCAATCACAACATACGAACCATAACAAAATCAAATCCAAACATGATCGTATTCTAAATTAAGCGTGAATAACTTCTCGTTCAGAGTAGACACAAAATGAATTTAATTGAGAGAAAACCATCAGTTTCGTTAACCCAATCAGAAAAACGAACAAATCAAATCCAAACGAAAACCATTCAAATCCAATAAAAATATATCAATGGCTAAAATGGGAATGATCAACGAAATTCCATTTATTTTTAGCAAAGTGAAAAATATACAGGATGAACACATTATGACAGAGCCATTTCGAAATATAAATAGAGCTATTAGAAGACCAAATTCCAATCACTATATTAATCCTGGTCATTGACAAAATTAAAACGATATCAAAATCCATACCTGTATAGCGAGCAGATGGCTTGGTCATGACAATTTGGAGTTGATAACGCCTGTGGACAATTCAACATTCTTGAAAACGATGGAGCCAGTTGTCCTCTGCTTCTTATCAGTTGCTTGGAGTTGGTCTCTTTGACTGGTCAACACAGCAACTTGGCTTTCCAGCGATTGAATTTTCGATTGGAGTATGGGGACGTCGATGTAGTATCGTTCCAACCATAAATCACATTGGTCACAGGATGGCTGTGAGGGGTTCGAAAGAGCAGGTGAGGGTTTGATCACATTGCTGAGGGTTTCGTTAGGTAGTTTAATTCCCGGGTAACTGGGATTATTCTTTAGGCAAGGGGGAAGATTCGACACGAAATTATAAGGTGGCTCGGGGCATAACCCCTGTGAGTAAGGGTACTCACTGGCTAGGAAACGTTCTATGTCAGAGTTTGAATCCTCACTAAGGATTATAGGCTTCTGCTCAACCGAGGGTTTAGTCTTATTTCTAGCCATTCTTGAAATCATCCGAGCGTTCTTTTTACCCTTGGCATAAGCCATAAGGTTTGCCTTGGATTTTTTGCCCACAGGTCTTTTAAAAGTCTCAATCTTGTCAGTCATAGAGTCAAGTAAGTCAACATCAGGGTCGACCAAGGGTTTGTGAGGAGGCAATAGGACATGGAAGGGCACAGGCGTCTCGGCCTTGGTTTCATTTACCACATGCTTGTCAACCTGGACATGGTATGTATCATCAAAACCATTACGAGTGATGAAATCTCTCCAGGTATCACTGTGTAAACTCAAGTGATAAACAATGACAAGTTTAATAAGTCCATGGTGGAACAGGCTACTGTCAGCCTTCTCCCTTTTAAACCTTTTCGACATTTTATATAGGCTATGATGAAAGTAAAAGGGCATATTCAACGGGTATCCCATAAAATTCATTAAAAAACGCAGATGGTAGAGAAACACGAGTCCATATCAACCTTCACAGGTCACGAAGTGTTTGACTATTATGAAAAGGTCATGCCATCGAGGTTTTAGCATAGATATGGGCATACCTCTGTCACAAGCTGTGACTTTGCGCGAGATGAACAGAAGTGGCCATGGAACCTCTTCCACTTTCGAATTTTTGAACCAACGTTGGCCTGTGGCAGGTAACCCTATGGAAGAACTGATAAACTCCTCATTTATTTCCAACTGGATGTCACCCACCTTGGCTCTACAACCATCAAACGTTAGGGTGAACTGTTGTGCCACACAGAGATTAAAACCCTCGAATTGTTGTACAAAGGTGAGCCATCCATTATCCTCCAAGTCTTTTCGGGCATTGTCAAATAATATCAAGGCTTGGTTTCTGTTTGGCTCGATTTGCACGACTGGTACCATGGAGCCGAGCACACGGTAAATCCAGGGTTTGGATCATAACACACACAGGAGCAGAGTGCACGAAGGGTTACCCGAACTAACAGAGGTAAACGGGGATAAGGGATAGGCATAAATGCCATCATGCGAAGGTGGTGGAGTTTATCTCTGCCATGCATAATAATTATTGCCAAAGTACAACTGTCGGCTTATAGCTGTTCTACCCATTATAGTTCAACACTCAAGTCATTTTCCCAACCAATGAAATCAATGGTAGAACCAACGCGCACAATCAACGTTATCCCATAGTTTTAAACCATCAACATACAATTTGAAACCAATACCAAATGTTTAACCATGCACCGATGTATTGTAACAGCTTATATCAAGAGTTTAACCAATGTGCTAATGGGTCTTCATATAATCAACATGCCAATAGTTATAAAAACACGAACATAGGTATCATATTAAAAGATATATATGAAAAATTTAACCATAACCCCTATGTATTTTCATGAAACCAATGGTCAAGTAGGTCAAATAAAAATGAAAATCCAAATGCTAATGCACTACAAACTCAATGAAACCAAGTCACACAATCAATCCAAGAATGTCCAATAAGTACAGTTCAAAAGTTTTTTCCAGCTGCATAACGATAAGTGAAATGTAAGCGCAATGGGTATATCATCAAGAAGGACAACAAACAATGCTTTTAATGTGACTTCGAAAGACTAAGTTTTCATGATTACATTCGTGAAAACAAAACGAAGGTAGATGTGCAAGTGTCGCAAAAAATAAAAGTGTTATTATTTGAAAATTGCGATGAAAAATTGATGTTTGCAAAACATTGGTGTAGGCAGCTTATAATACAGTGAAAAATGTGAATTGGATGCCAACAATGGTGACACACTGGTAGAAGCAGTTATCTATGCCAATAGGAACAAATTCATATTAGGACAACAAAGATAATTCCAACTCAAAAATAACAACCAGAAAATCGTATAAACATCATCATTAACCAACTTTTTCAGCAGTGTTTTAAAAGATGAAAACAGATAACAGTCTTAAGACCAGCAAGTCACGATATTAAAGATAAAATCTCCAATACTGTTGGCATATCCACTGCTTCCAGCAGGTGTCCATAGCCTCAATAGGGTTTCCATTTAACCCACTCTGATATATGTATCCTGCCAAGAAGTTCTAGATCAAAATAAAGGACATTAAAGAGGTTTCTTATTTACAAATTTTCATATACCCGACATTGCTTCGCTGTCAACATGCCTGTTCAGTACCCTGACGAAGTTGCCTTGGCGTCATGCATGCATTTACCCGCTGCTAGCAGACCTGTTCAATATCCCGACGGGTTTACAAGCACTTCCCACAGCTCTTCTTAATAAATTTTTTTTTTTTTGTTTTTCATAGATATATAGCTGAGCGGGGTGACGCTGAAAATCATGATATTTTAGCATATTTTTTTAGACCTCATTAGAATTTTTTAGAACTGTCCTTTATTTAGATCCAGAGATGTTTTATTTAAAAAAACAACTTCATAAGATAGGGAGACATATTTTGAGCCATTCCCTTAAGGAATAGGGACAACGTAAAAAGATAATAGATGACCATGACAAGCTTTGCTCAGAGATCGAAATCAGTCACCTTCTTTCAAACAACAGACTTTTCCAATCACAGATAGAAATTCCAGCAATATACTATTGATGTTTGTACACATTTCTCAGAAGTTATTTCAGCGAAGGAATTTTCTATCGTCTTTGTCTGAAGATCTTAGTGTACAGGTATGTGTATTTTTCAAAAACACAAACTGATAAATTAAAAGAAAAATAAAAAAGAAAAAGCAAACGAAAAAGAAAAATAAAAGCAAAGTATGTACATAATATACAAGGGCTCTTATTAAGCAAAGTATATTTTCAGGGCTTGTCCATTCACCGGATAGGTTTCAAGCTGCGCTTCAAGATTCTACAATCAAAAAGAACTGGGACCCAACTTTTCAGCAATTAAAAATGGCCCAAGCCAAAAGTTTTGAAATTTAGTGTGTTCTCCCTTTCCCTCATGCGGTTTGTCCCATTTTAGGATGAGATCACCTACTTCAAAATTCCTATCAGAAGCGGAGTTAGAATCGAACCATCTTTTAACCAATTGTTGATGTTGATCTAAATTACGTTTATCTTGGGCTCTTACCTCTTCTAGCTTCATCAAAGCGTTAATTCGATTTTCTAGAGGGGGACAATCTTCTTCTTGGACTTTCCCTGACAACTGAAGTGAAGGAAGAAGAATGTGAGGTGGCAGAATCGCTTCTCTGCCATAAACGAGAAAAAAGGGGGAGTTACCTACATCATCTTTTGGCGTTACCCTATCAGCCCATAACGCATTTAACAGTGCGTTGTGCCAATTTTTGTGATTTTCAACCACCGTTCTCTTGATGATTTTAATCAAGTTCTTCTTTGTTGATTCTGCTAATTCGTTGCCCTGAGGGTAATAGCTAGCAGAATACTTTAGCTTAATTCCTTTTTCCAAAGCGAACTCGCTCATCTCAAGAGAGGAAAAATAAGAAGCATTATCGAAAACTAAACAATCAGGGATACCGAAACGAGTGATAATATTCGAGTTTATAAAGGAAATTACCTGACTGGTGTTGACAGTTCTTAGTGCAGCAGCTTCAGACCATCGAGTAAAGTAATCTATGGCTGTCACAATAAACTTGTGTTGTTGTGAGGACGGGGGGTTTATTGGACCTATGATATCAAGGCCCCACTACTGAAAAGGAGAATCTACTGAAACGGGTTGCAAAGGAAAGGCTGGTTTTTGTAACTGCCCTGATGCTTTCTGACAGATGATACATTTACGACACAAGGCATGGGTGTCTCTAAAAAGTGTGGGCCAGTAATAAACGGCTCTTAAAACCTTGTGGGCAGTGGTGTCACCACCAAAATGGCCACCATCTTCTCCTGCATGCAACTCGAGTAAGACTTTTTCTGCTTCGTCTTTTTCAAGACAGCGCATCAGTACACCGTCAAAAATTTGACAAAATAGGATACCATTAACCAGATGAAAGGAGGCAAACTTTAATCTCAACGCTCTTCTTTTAGCGGGGTCCAAGTGACGGGGGGCTGAACCATGTTCAAGACAGAATATTATATCGTCATACCAAGGACTGACAGAGTTTTGTGTGCACCAGATTAGACTTTGATCGCTTTGTCCTAGGTTTGACGTATCGCTTTCTTCTTGTTGTCCTGCGTCTAAATCAAAAACTAACTTGCATAACCCTTGGCCTCTCACTATCTGAGCTGGGGTGATTTCTAATTCATACTCCTGCAAGGAGGTGACCCAGTTAGCTCTCTTCTCTCCTAGTTCCTTCTGCACTAACAGGTTCCTCACGGATGGGTAGGGGACAATGACTTTCGTCCTTGACTTCAAAAGATAGGACCGGAAATGCTTAACTGCTTTAAAAATAGTGTAGGCTTGCCGATCTACCACTGGGTAATTAATTTCATCTCCTTTGAAAGAGGAGCTCATAAAAGCGATGGGTACTTCATTTTTCTCAACATTCTTTTGGGTTAGGACGACGGCATAGGAACGGTCAGAAGAAAAAGTGTAAAGTGTAACTCTTGAGAAAAATCGGGGCTCATGAGAGACGGAGCGTCTATTATGGCCTTCTTTATTGCATTAAAAGCTTGGTTTTCCAGGGATCCCCAGTGATATTGGGTGTCTTTCTTAATCAAGTTATGCAAGGGTCTGACCATTTCGGAGAAGCTGGGGACAAATCTTCTCACGAAGTTAATCTGGCCTAAGAAAGACTGCATAGATTTTTTG
>SNQJ01S0071213.1:109463-132908 GCA_010110895.2 Picea sitchensis | reverse complement strand
AAGAAAGACTGCATAGATTTTTTGGATGTAGGAGGGGGAAGTTTTGCGATGACTTGAGTCCTTTCGGGGTCAATAATCATCCCTTCACTAGACACAATGAATCCCAAGAGTTTACCCTGTTCTACTGCAAAGATGGATTTTTTCAGATTTAAAGAGATGTCGTATTTACGACATCGCAGTAGAACGGCTCGTAAGTGAGCTAGATGATCGTTTTTGTTTTTAGAAAATACAGTCACATCATCTAAGTAAACTACGATGGATTGATTGATCAGGCCTCGGAAAGCAATGTCCATTTCTCTCTGAAAAGTGGTGCCAACATTAATCAATCCAAAGGGAATTTTACGATAAGAATAAGTGCCCCACGGGGTGCGGAAGGTAGTTTTAAGTTGGTCTAGTGGAGACATCAGGACTTGGTTGTTACCCGAGAAACCATCCAATAAGGATAGCCTCTCAGAACCAGATACCTGTTGAAGGATCTGTTCCATGGGCGGGACAAGATAGTTGTCTTTATCAGACCCTCTATTAAGGTTTCGAAAATCGACGCAGAGTCGAATTTCCCCACTTTTCTTCCGAACTGGGACAAGGTTAGAAACCCACTGAGTGTGTCTAACAGGAAAAGTTATCTTAGAATTTAGGAGCTGATTCAATTCTTTTTGAACGGTCAGTTCGAGTTTAGGATGCATTTTCCTCAGTTTTTGTTGAAAGGGTAAGGTTTGGGGCTTCATCGGAATGACATGTTGTATGATGTTTGGGTCAAAAATTTTAAGGTCATCATACGTCCATGCGAAGACATTTTTAAATTCTTTGAACAATTTAATAAATGCGGATTTTTCTTGTCGAGAACACCCTAACCCTAGATTAATGCACTGAGGATTTTCATTAGTCCCTAAGTTCACCTTTTCATAAGATAACAAGGAACTATTGGTTTTATAGTTGACCGTCTTTTTAAATTTATCTTGGAGATCATAAAACTTCTCTAATCTAACTACAGATTTAGGGATCGAGTTTACCATATCCGATGAAGATTCAGAAGTTCTCGGATCTGCTATTACCGTGAAATTGTGCAAATTGTCATCATGCGTATGTTCGTCTATCACCACGCCTTGAAAAGTTTATTCCATATGCAGAAAGTTAATAATCTGCTGATCATCGTCAAATACTCTCCAGTTCGTGATGTTGTCAGGAATGGATGGTTGAAACAATAGTTCAACGAAGAATGCATCTGGGGACAAACCTTATGCAGGAAGAATTTTAGAAGCTACATTAGCTAATAAATCTGCTTCAGAGTTATTCAATCTAGGGATAGAATTTATATTGAAAGCGAAAAATTTATTCATTCAATTCCATACCTCAGACTGGTAGCTTTTGAGATGCGGAGACAAACAGTGGATAGAGTCTCTTACCTGTCTAACCACTATTTCAAAGTCGCCAAAGACGGTTAAATTTTGAATGTTCATATCCAAAGCTTTTCTGAGACCTTGCAGTAAAGCCTCATATTCTGCAGTATTGTTAGTACATTCAAATTCCAACCTACATGCTATCAACGTTTTGTTACCTGCCGGATCGATAATGACGCAGACTGCTCCAACTCCTTCTTTGGACTTTGACCCGTCGAAATACAGAGACCAAATTTGGTTTCCATCGGGTGCATGAGATCGTTGCGTAGAAATTGTTGGCTGCATATATGCTACCATCTCAGACTGCTATTCTGGATTGGTGATAGGCGAAGCCACAGCCATAAAATTCCTGAAGAAGGTGTCCATCCCTTGTACTTTGGGTGAATCAACAGAAGGTGTAAATGGTTCATTGGGATCGTTCAAATCTGTTACCGTGAACTTAAGGTAGCGCTCATGATTTACCTTGATTTTATTAGGCTTGCCATTTTCTGGAAGCCATAGATGAGACCAATCTGTTGTGAAATAACCATGTAACTGTTCTGACCAGTCCCTGCTTAAAAACAGACCATACACTTCTGGAATATCCACAACAATTATATAAATAACTTGATGAACTTTGGAGTTAGACGATAATCTAATAAGCACATTCTTGAGTTCGCCTATAACTTTAACATTTGCCCGATCAAGTTGTATGATTTTTAAAGTTGAGGGTTCAACTTTAGCGTTAATCTTTTGGCAAACAGAAAAAGGCATCACATTGGATGATGCTCCTGAGTCTACCATACAATTGTGCACGTTTCTATTAAATATTTCGAAAGTTAATAAAAACAGAGGTACATCTTTGCGAGTACTAAGAGTAGTAGCTTGTGGCTTTTTACTCGCAGTTTCTAAAGCTACTTTATCTACATTATTTACATTATTTACAGTACTTACAGGAAGGCTCCCTTTATCTTGAGGATCAGGATTGTTTTTAGTGGGAGTCTTCTGGGGACCTTTGTTTTGCACAACCTTGCTACCATTAGAATTACCTTTTTTGCCATTCTCCGTGATATTTTGTAACATTTTTTGAAGCAGAAATGGAAATTTCAATAACTCATAAATAGAAATGTTATCCCTTAACTTTTTAAGATCTTCAACAACATCATAATCTAAGTTGGGGTTCACATTACTCTATTTAGTCTCAGCTGATTTAGACTGCTTTGGAGGCGAAGTTGTAGTGTTTTTGGAAGAAGGTTTGTTGGATGTCTTACTCCTGGTATTATAGGGATGTACTGTCTCGAAGTTAGCTTGGAAGATGCTATCTAAGAAGTGTCCAAAATGTTTGGAGAAGACTCTTCTTCTTGGACTGTCTCTTGTTCAACTACCTCCTCAGGAATCTCAGGAGGCATCAAGTTATCCTGGGCTTCTAGAATTGTTTGAAGGGCACATTGCAGACTTTCTAGATTTAAGCCTTCGGTGGTTGGATTAGGTCGGTTGGTAGGAAAATGCCTCCAAAACGGGGGTTTGTAAGGTCCTTTGCTCGAGGAAGCTTCTTCGGTCGACCTTTTCAAGTCTATAACTTGATTTGATAGTTTTTGAACATATTTGGTTAAGTTTTCTAAATCAAAGTTTTCAGGTTGTGTTTTACTTTGAGTGGGTCTGGGGAGGATTTCGATCTTCTTTTTGGAAGAAGAACTAGTCTTAGTTTCGTTGCTAGTAGAATATTTAAGACTAAGTATGTCTTTTTCAATCTGGCTGGCTTCTTCGAAGGCTTCTAACAACGTGGCTTTCTTAGATTGTTTAACACAAATAGCTATACTTTGATGCAAAGCTTTAGTGTAGTATGCCATTATAAGACTCTCAGCAGGCATGGAATCTGTCGGGATTTGGTTTTTAAGCATTAAGAATCTTTTATTAAAGTCTTTAACTTTTTCTTTTGGGTTCATTTTTAAGCTAGAAAGGTCCATGACCAGGACTTCCAGAGGTTTACCGTCTCCGAACTTTTCCAAAAATCATGACTCAAATTTTTCCCAAGACACGATGGTATGGGGTTGCTGGGCAAAGTACTATGTGGATGCATTAGCCTCGAAAGTATAAGGGAACAACCTACAGACGACGTCTTCATGTTCGACGTTGTGGAGTCTTATGGCTAACATAAATTTTTTAATGTGATCTTCGGTGATCTGTTTTGAATTAGGATCAAACTTGGGAAGCCATTTCTCTGGGTGTTTAGGTAAAGGATGTTGAGCTCCAGGTACAGCTACGACATCCTGGTCAAGCCAAGGTCTATCAGGGTTGTTCTGATTTTCCATCGGGGTAGTGGGTGTGGAAGGCTGAGAAGGGGAATTGTCTTCGTCAGAGGAATCTCCTCCAGAAGAGGAAGGAGATGATGGAGGTGGTGAAGGGGGTATCCCAGATCCTCCTGCAGTAGGATTTAAGATTAGATCTGAAGGATTCACAGTAGGATTAGTGCCTCCTAATTGTTCTTTGATATCAGAGAAATCCGAAGGTTGGCCCCAGAGACGGTTTGGTTGCCTCAAACGGGCTAAGGCACTATGTGTTTTAATAAGAGATTGACAGACAATCTCTTGTATGTCACCACCTGTAGGATTAGGGGTTGTTGGATCAACTGTGATCTGTGGATCGTCGGTTGAATTAGTTGTTGTTTGAAGGGGAATATTATCATTTGAATGGGTTCTAGTCACTATAGGTGAGTGATTAGGTGGAGGAGGAGTCTTGAGACCGCCTCGTGCCATTAATTAAGTTCAGGCCCTCCTTCTAGCGCCATTTGTTGACGGGTGAAAACGAATGTCCGTCAACTGAGAGAGTGGAACCGGTCTGGGGTTGTTTAATAACCCAAGCCGTTTGGGATGAACCACCCTGATGGGTTTAGCGGCTCCATTAGCCAATCTAAGGTCCTAAGAAAACAAAAAGAAAACAAATCTACAATAACTAATCTAACTAAAAATAACAATTAAAACAAACTAAACTAATCTAACTAAAAAGAAATAAAACAAACTATTAAACAAACTAACTAATCTAACTATTCTATATATACAAACTACTAACTAATACTATACTAACTACTAACGGAAATATAACTTATTCACAAAATATACAATATCTACAATTTACAGATTTGAATAAAACTTGAAAAACTCGTTTGCATTCTGTCCTAAGGCAGAGAGATATATTTTTGTTGATTTTATAATTTTATGAACAAGAAATAAAATAAAAACTAACTAAACTAAACAACTAATACACTAATTATAATTACACATCTATCTAAACATATATCTAATTAAACTACTTAAATTATACTAAACAAATTAACAAAAATAAATCACAAACTGACCTGGAGGAATGCTCCAGATTTGTCCTGTGTATGATGACTGTGTAAGCTGATCGGAGGGAGGAAACCCGCACTGAATAATCTAGGATATTCTCGTAAACGATAGATATAGTGCTCTTCAAGTATGATTACAAGACAAACAAGACATAAAAATCACAACAATCATATGATTTATAAATCTCCACAATCAGATAAACCCATATGCAAAGATTTATACAAAATAATTCAATTGACGAAGAAGAGAAATCTGTCATTCATTAACTGAATCAAATAATTGTTGTACTTTGGATTAATGAAATAAATCAGACATGGATCACATTAATTAATTCATATCATTCTGCAAAAGACTATGATAGCTAAAGTAGTCACTAATCAAATGGAAATTGATAAGCATAAACATGAAACAAAAGATTGATATTATGAAAGCAAAAGTTGTAGCAGAACATCAACTTTTGTCTCAGTTTGTATTAGAAATCCATAGCCTGGTTCTCCCACAAGTGAGGATGATCCTTATTACAAAAAATAATAAGTATTTAAAGAGCTTCTACAGGGTAAAACCTCCCTGTAGAAGTTATCAAACTGTTTACAGAAAATCTGGGAAAATATCCCAAGTTTGACTAAACTAAGAACCTAAAATAAAACTAAAAGACACAAATATTCCCCTAGCCTGTCCATCATGTCCCATGCAATTCGAATTTACCTGAAAAGGGTAAAAAATAGACAAGTTAGAAGGATCTTTTATTAATAAAATGATAAAAAATCAAATTCTATAGACTAGCTACAAAATCTTGCGATTCTGTAGCTGGTTTAAATAAGACACGAAATCAACATTAAAATCGATTAAGACTCTTTTAAAGAATTAAATTCAATTAACATCCAATAGCTATTTGAAAATGAATCATTCAATTTGAAATTATTATACCATTCGAAATCAAACAGAATCAAAATCACTCAAATGACCATAGAGATACTCGTACTCTGTTTCTTTTGTTACCACAAAATCGAACGAATAGAATCATAATCAACAGTTGTGAAATCGTTTGATATCAATTTGAAGCTGATGTAATCAAAACAAATCGTAGGCAATTGTAAAACATGAGATACGATCGAATCCAACAAGATCATTTTCAAATCGTTATAACTGCATTGACATAGAAAACGATTCATGCCACGAGTGGATCGACTCAAGCTAGCGCGAAAATCAATTCAAATGAAATCATAACAGGATCAATTAATTGGTAACAAAATTCGAAAGAATTATCTGGTCGTTTGTTATTGCACATTGGGCGAACAAGATCGATTGACTTTGATCAAAATCGTTCCAATCAAACGAATTATAACCGGGTTTGACCAATTCGTTTTACAAATTTAAAATCAAACAGAGCAACAATTATAATCGGAATCAAACTCATAAAACAATCTTGCCAACTCAATATATGGGATAATCCAATTAGAATAAGAGAAAATTGAACAATTAAGATTCTAACATAGTTATTACGAATCAAAACCATTCCACGATTCAGACGCATTTGCACAGGCTTAAATGAGAGAATTGTTTTCATACGAAACAGAGTAGTTCTTTCCAAATTGAAATCGAACAGAGTTGTATTACTGTTCTTGGAAGATTACATGACACAATATATTAAAAGATCGTAACAACCAAACTCATTGAAATTGTTTACCAATCACAGCATACGAACCATAACGAAATCAAATGCAAACATGATCGTATTCTAAATTGAGCGAGAAGAACTTCTCGTTCAGAGTAGATACAAAATGAATTTAATTGAAAGCAAACCATCAGTTTCGTTAACCCAATTAGACAAACGAACAAATCAAATCCAAACAAAAACCATTCAAATCCAATAAAAATCTATCAATGGCTAAACTGGGAATGATCAACGAAATGCCATTTATTTTTAGCAAAGCGAAAAATATACAGGATGAACACATTATGATAGAGCCATTTCGAAATATAAACAGAGCTATTTGAAGACCAAATTCTAATCACTATATTAATCCTGGTCATTGACAAAATTAAAACGATATCAAAATCCATACCTGTATAGCGAGCAGATGGCTTGGTCGTGACAATTCGGAGTTGATAACCGCTGTGTCCGATTCAACATTCTTGAAAACGATGGAGCCAGTTGTCCTCTGCTTCTTATCAGTTGCTTGGAGTTGGTCTCTTTCGCTGGTCAACATAGCAACTTGGCTTTCCAGCGATTGAATTTTTGATTAGAGTATGGGGACATCGATGTAGTATCGTTCCAACCATAAATCACATTCGTCACAGGACGACTGTGAGGGGTTCGAAAGAGCAGGTGAGGGTTTGATCACATTGCTGAGGGTTTCGTTATATAGTTTAATCCACGGGTAACTGGGATTATTCTTTAGGCAAGGGGGAAGATTCGACACGAAATCATAAGGTGGCTCAGGGCATAACCCCTATGAGTAAGGGTACTCAGAGTAAGGGTACTCACTGGCTAGGAAACGTTCTATGTCAGATTTTGAATCCTCAGTAAGGATTATAGGCTTCTGCTCAACCGAGGGTTTAGGATTATTTCTATCCATTATTGAAATCATCTGAGTGTTCTTTTTACCCTTGGCATAAGCGATAGGGTTTGCCTTGGCCTCTTTGCCCACAGGTATTTTAAAAGTCTCAATCTTCTTAGTCATAGCGTCAGGTAAGTCAACATCAGGGTTGGCCGAGGGTTTAGGAGGAGGCAGTAGGACATGGAAGGGCAGACGTGGCTCGGCCTTGGTTTCATTTACCACAGGCTTGTCAACCTGGACAGGGTCTGTATCATCAAAACCATTACGAGCGATGAAAGATCTCCATCTATCACCGTGTAAACTCAAGTGATAAACAATGACAAGTTTAATAAGTCCATGGTGGAACAGGCTACTGTCATCCTTCTCCCTTTTAAACCTTTTTGACATTTTATATAGGCTACGCTGAAAGTAAAAGGGCATATTCAACGGGTATCCCATAAAATTCATTAACAAACACAGATGGTAGAGAAACACGAGTCCATATCAACCTTCATATGTCACGAACTGTTTGACTATTATGAAAAGGTCATTCCATCGAGGTTTTAGCATAGATATGGGCATACCTCTGTCACAAGCTGTGACTTTGCGTGAGACGAACAGAAGTGGCCATGGAGCCTCTTCCACTTTCAAATTTTTGAACCAACGTTGGCCTGTGGCAGGTAACCCTGTGGCAGAACTGATAAACTCCTCATTGATTTCCAACTGGATGTCACCCACCTCGGCTCTACAACCATCAAACGTTAGGGAGAACTGTTTTTCCACACAAAGATTAAAACCCTCGAATCACTGTACAAAGGTGAGCCATCCGTTATCCTCCAAGTCTTTCCGAGCATTCTCAAATAATAGCAAGGCTTGGTTGTCGTTTGGCTCGATTCGCACGACTGGTGCCATGGAGCCAAGCACACGGTAAATCCAGGGTTTGGATCATAACACACACAGGAGCAGAGTGAACGAAGGGTTACCCGAACTAACAGAGGTAAATGGGGATAAGGGATAGGCATAAATGCCATCATGCGAAGGTGGTGGAGTTTATATCTGCCATGCATAATAATTATTGCCAAAGTACAACCGCCGGATTATAGTTGTTCTACCCATTATAGTTCAACACTCAAGTCATTTTCCCAACCAATGAAATCAATGGTAGAACCAACGCGCGCAATCAAAGTTATGCCATAGTTTTAAACCATCAACATACAATTTGAAACCAATACCAAATGTTTAACCATGCGCCGATGTATTGTAACAGCTTATATCAAGAGTTTAACCAACGTGCCAATGGGTCTTCATATAATCAACATGCCAATAGTTGTAAAAACATGAACATAGGTATCATATTAAAAGATATATATGAAAACTTTAACCATAACCCCTATGTATTTTCATGAAACCAATGGTCAAGTAGGTCAAATAAAAATGCAAATCCAAATGCCAATGCACTACAGACTCAATGAAACCAAGTCACACAATCAATCCAAGAATGTCCAATAAGTACAGTTCAAAAGTTTTTGCCAGCTACATAATGATAAGTGAAATGTAAGCGCAATGGGCATATCATCAAGAAGGACAACACACAATGCTTTTAATGCGACTTCGAAAGACTATGTTTTTACACTTACATTCGTGAAAACAAAACGAAGGTAGATGTGCAAGTGTCGCAAAATATAAAAGTGTTATTATTTGAAAATTGCGACGAAAAATTGATGTTTGCAAAACATTGTTGTAGGCAGCTTATAAGACAATGAAAAAATGTGAATTGGCTGCCAACAGGTTTATGATGCATCTGAGTGTTTAATCCCAATTGTTTAACCACTTCCTCTGAAATCAAGTTAGATTGATATCCAATATATATCAATGTTTTGACCTTAGTATGTCTCATAATGAACCTTATGTGAAACAATTTACTTCTAGAATCAAATCCATCACCAATTTTACCTGTCAAACCAACCATTAAGACTTTAAATTCATCACCCAAATCTGATCCCAAGTCTGTTGGTCGTGTTGCTGCTGCAATAACTGTTTGCCTCCCTTTACTCTCTTTGAACCACTTTGGTCTCTTCTCGGGATGCAATTTCTAGCAATGCTCCTCATCATGCCCCTCTTTATTGCAATTCTTGCAAGACAACTTCTCTTCCTTTCTTTCTACTAAATTTTCCTTCTTGCCATTCCACTTCCTTTTGTCCTCTTTTCTTGAAGACTATTCCCCTGATACACCAACTCTTGTTTTCCTTGCCTCAATGTATGTTGCTTGAACATAAACCTCATCAAGATTAGTGGGTCCAAACATAAATATAGTGTTACGAATGTGTGCAAGTAAACCTCCTATATACCTCATAAGTGTTTCTTGGGTATGCAATGGAATGTCTAACATTAATTCCATTTTATGAAATCCATCTATGTATTCTTTCACTGTTTATCCTTTCCTTAATTTAAGACCTTTCCATTCAATTAAATCCTTCTCGTTATAACCCAAAGGATAAAATTTCTTTCAAAGTGAAGAAAGAAAAACTTTCGATGATGGAAATACATTACCCACTTGTTGCATACCATTTTGCAACTTTCTTTCCCACAAGACGAGTGTTGTGCCTGCAAGATGAAGCGATGCCAACTTGATTTGAGTTGCCTCATCCTTGATTTGTTGCACACTGCAATAAACCTCCATCTGTCTGACCTAGTTATCAAGCCTCTCTAGATTGACTTCAACATCATACATGGGTAATTCAAACTTTACATCAATCTTAAGTAAAGGAATTTCATGTTTAAGTTTATGGGAATGTTTTCTTGCGGTGGATTTAGACCTTAAACTTGAAGAAGAAGAAGTTGATGGAGAAGAAGGAGGTGGAGTAGTTTGAGGAGGATCCTCTCCTTCTTCACTTTTTACCTTTGAAGATTCACCTAGAATTGGTCTCTTCCATTCTAGGTAATCTTCATATAGAACCTTCATCATCTCCGACATGGAAAAGAAAGTATTTCGAAACTCTTTCTCCTCATGAGAAAGTCCCTCTTCAGATGCCATCTTCTCACTTTGAGAAGTTCTCTTTCTCGATCCAATCTCAGGATTCTCTTCAACAATCTCGCCTTAACCACGATTCAACCTTTCTCTAGTAATCATGCAAACTCAAAAACAAACCATCAACTAGCTTTGATACAACTTGATCCAAAAAGGATCTTTTAAAGACTATGGTTGAGTTTTAAAACATGTGTTCATTTACCATTCAAGAAATTGATAAAAGAGGAAGAATTAAATTAAGAAACATGGCATCCATAATAACATATACAAATCTAGAAATAAGCACAATAATCAGCAAACCATAACAACAAAAGTTGATAATGGAGTTCGAAAATATCGCCTACGTCTTCAGGCCTTTGTCTCAGTGGGTGAGGATTTATTATTTCTCTTCAAAGCTTCAAACATACATAATAAAAGTCTCAAATGGATTACAAATTGATATCTCTATGTTCTTCTATATATCAATAACACAATAAAACTGACGGCACTGAAAACAGATGAATGAAGCTCCCAGAAATGGCCCACAAATTTTCTCTCCTCAATGGCTTCCCTGCATAAAAATCGCTTTGTATTTTTTATTCTTCAGAATTTTCCTGTTCTTAACCTATTTAAGGCTTCCAATAACCTCTAGTTTATATAGGCATGAAGTTGGCAACAAACTCGCAACTCCCCCTCAAGATATGGCCTCAAAAAGAGCTCTCGATCCTCCAAAAATGGTTAGAATCCATCATATCTCACTGAAAAATCAATTAAAAATATTCTTATAAGGTTACAAAACCCACTTTGGGCCAAAATTAGGGTGAAGACCCTTATCTTTGGGCTCTTGTTCATGTGCGTTCCCTCCATGTGGCCCTGGTGTGGCGCTGACATGCTGGCCCCCTCCTCTGTTTTCTCTTGGTCATGTGGCTTGGCCCATGTGGCCATGTTCTGATGCCTCCATGCGCTCTATATGGTTAGACCCCTGGTCATAAGGCTCTAGTTACATGTCCTAGTCAACGGGCTATCCCAACCGACCGACGCTAACCCCACACATATCCACGCTATCCATTAAAGACTGGGCATATGTAACGGTCGTATGAAATATGAATGCGCCGAGGGCTTCGATCTATACCATAAAAAATCTCGTGCCAAAGTATAGAATTTGGTATTGTGGTTAGGTCGTATGGTGATGTGCCAAGGATTGGGTCTAGGCCCCAGACCTTTACTCCGCCAAACTTTACAAAAATCACATTCAAATATTTGTTTTGAACCTTATGCATTCAACACTACCATGAGCGAGCTGGTACCCCGGCCTTGCCAAAACATGTCATCTGGAACGAAGGTCACGGGTTTGAATCTCGTGGAGTCCATACCATTTTTCAATCACCGACCAATGGAAGGGTGCCATGTGGCAAGCCAAGACTGGGCCACGTGGCACCATTATATTCGCCCAGATAAAGGACACGTGTCAACCAACAATTTGTCCACCTGCCAGCCAACGTGTCTACCCAGTCAACATGTCACTGTACCTTCCATGTCACTGTATGACTGTACGACCTATACAGTCATATTCCACGTTAGGACTGTACGGATTGTACAGTCAGCAAAAAAATTGTTTGTTTGGCAAAACGAACAGAACGTGATATCTTTCGCATACAATGTCTGTTTGAGCCCGTACAAGTTGCATTGGGTTTGTATTGACGAGGCCTATGCACACGCCCATTTTGAATTGATTCTGAGCACTTTGATTTTTAGGCCATCTTGGACCCATTTGAGTTCCGGGATCCATTTTGGATCAATCAATAAGACCGTAGATAAAGATATAAAAATACAAAAAATAGTGCATTACTTTAGAACATACTTAACATACTACCTGGAGGTATTTTTGAACTTGGTACAAGAGCTCTAGAATCTTTATGTTCGACATNTCCATTTTGGATCAATCAATAAGACCGTAGATAAAGATATAAAAATACAAAAAATAGTGCATTACTTTAGAACATACTTAACATACTACCTGGAGGTATTTTTGAACTTGGTACAAGAGCTCTAGAATCTTTATGTTCGACATTGGTTGGAGTACTGTAGCCCTCTTTTCACTTGGAAGTGGAGGGCATCAACACCTTTGGATCCGCATGATTCTCCTTGCCAATGAGAGAAATTGGATTCCAAGATTGCCTGGCTTGAGGAGTGGGTTGGGGGCTCTATATTAATGAGTTAGTTGGGATGGTAGCAGTCGAATCAATAGTTTTTTCCAATGCTATCGTGATCCCAACAACAATAACAATATTATTGTTGATGTTACAGCTAGAACTAGACTTGCTCTAGTAATAAGCCCTTGAGATCTCATAAACTAGACATTTGGTTGTCTCACTAGACGATTAGCCTATTTTATGGGCGCATTCATACGGTCATCGAATTGAATCCCTTGTTAAGTTTAGAGGCCACAAGCCCACTCCAAACCTAGAGGAGAGGAATTGAAAAAGTAAGTGCCTTTGTTGTCAACAGCCACGGGAAACTTCCATGTGTTGATAAATCTCTCATGGACAACAACTCATATTTAAATATAAGATTACTTGAGCTTCTATGCTTATGTATGTGTGCCATTTTCATGGAAGGGTGGACGACCATTGTTTAAAAAGCATTTGAAACATTTTTTTGGCAATTGACAAAAGTATTCCTCAAGTTTTATGGTAATTATGTAATATCTCATGTAAAATTGTTATGTTTTAAATCACAATTTATAATCATTGTTGAAAGTTAGATCTTAAATTTTTTTATTAGATTAGTTTTAATAAATAGTAAATAATATATACATCTTTCTTAGAAGTAATTGTCAATTTAAGAAATAACTGTAGAGAATTTATTCTCTTTTCCCCAAAATAATGTGAAATTGTGAATATAATACATGGGAATTTGTCCTCTATTTTTCTTGAAAATTTAACCATGTCTATCTCTATTAAGACTAAAGAGGTATCAAGTAAATGAACTTTTATTACATATTAGTACATGCACAAACCTAATTCACAATGTTGGAAGGGATGTAATTTAATAATATCGAAGATGGATTCCCAACCATTCCTTTTATTTCAAAGCCTTCACATGTTTGGCTTTCTTTCTCACTTTTTACATTACATTTATTTGTGGCATTCTTTTCTTAATTTAGTATACAATTTTTGAATAGCAATGAGTTACTAGAACCACTTTATATCTATCTAAATTTCGAATATAACATCACTATAAAGGGATGAAGTGATTGACTAAATAACATCATGATGAAGCAATTAAACGTAGTTGAGATAATCACTAATTATCAATATTTTGTAAATCTGACAATCTCGATATAGCATTTCCGGAGATATACATAGAGGTGGATAGAAAATACGTGACAGTAAAATTACTCATTGTTTCTTAAAAATTTGTGACTAAACTATAGATAACTTATTATTCACAATAGAAAACTGCATGCAACATTGTGTGTTGTTGGTATATGTTATTTGATTTCAACTTTTCCTTCGAGACAAAATCCCTACACATAATTCTTGTTTAAATTTATTTCCAATTGATTCTTTCGGTACCATATTTTACCCCACACACAAGCTTGCTTAGTTTTCAATGTTGATAAAATCACGTTTGATACTTTATGGCTTGCAAAACGTTTTTTCTTTGGGTTCAGTCATTATTTCTCTTTATGCTTTGCATAGTTTGGACAACAATGTGTGGCCATGTTTATTTGAGAATGTGTTCGTGATTTTTTGTTACTCGTTACCATTGAGTATTATAAGTGGAGTTTAAATAAATTTACACTATTGATGTTGATAAACGAGGGTGATAAGTGGTATGTTAACACATTAGACAACCCTAGCATTTTGATGTTTCACTTATGAAAATATCATTGTATTTATTGTGGTAAAAACATATATGCATAATTTGAAATTTCCATTTATCATTTAATGACATAAGAAATTGACATTGTTTTATTGCAAATTTTTGATTGAATTATTTTGGAAAATTTGGATGCTTGGCATACATGTCATTACTTAGTGGTTATCTTTTATTGTTGCAAGTTACTTGTTAGAATTGGGAAAAATAATTGTCGTATATGCTCTACTAAACTTGCAAGAGAAGTTCATAAAATATCAAAGAAGCAACACTTATTTTACACAAGACATAAAAAGGATCTCACCTTGAGAAAACATATTAGAATTAATCTAAAGCATGGAAGATATCTTGTTGGACAAGACCCTTAGTGATTTTTAGGCTAGAGACATGATCCAACCTCTATAAATATAAATAGAAAGTTGTCTTTAAGCATATAAAACTATGTCTTTGGAGAAATACACACTGGATATATGAGAGTTCAAGAGGACTGGACCATTTTCTCTCCTTATTGGAAGTCCTTGTAACCCTTGTTGGTACCCATGTACTCTTAAGTATATCAGAGGTCCAATACGAAACTTGAAACCAACTATTCGACTGTTGGACTGTTATAGTGCACCAAAAATAACATTCGAGAAGATTACACTCTCGTACCGTGGGTGTTCAATCCCACAAGTATATTTGAGGGATGTATCACAAGGCATACCTTTTTTTACTGGAATCCACTTTTTCTTTCTTTCGTCTTTCCCATAATATATTTGGTTTTACAAGCACTTTAACTCAAATGATCATGGAAAAATATCACCTTCTGATGGTGATTGGATTATAATGGATTATAATGCATTGACATGATATTCTTGTAAGACATTCAATTTTACAAGAATTCATTGATCATTTTGACTTATCCTTTTTTTGAACCAATCCTCTAGAGAATATAGTCAAATTGGTATCAAATTGAGTCCTCTCCCTCACCTTTCCTCCATAAAATGATAGGACTCAGTGTGACCATGCAAGATCCCCTCAGTTTAGTGACCTAAAAGTGTAGAGGTAGGGCCATAAAGGTGACAATGGGAATCTTTCTTGTCCATTTTATTAGGTTTCCCCTTAAGTAAGGTTCGAATTTTCCTTAGGGATTGTTTGAGTGACAACATTTTGACACTTTTGTTGGGGATAAATTCCATTCCCTAGGTATATGAGGTTTGGCTTCAACAAAATCTGGTGAGTAGGATTTGAATACTAGTTAAGTAAGCTCACCTAGCAACTCCATTGAAGGGAAGAAGACCAATTCCATTTTAGAATTCAGATCTCAGATGTTTTTAGGGTGAAGAAAGTATCTTGTTGGAATTCATTTGATTATTCACCCTGGTGACTCCACTTTTATTGAAGTTGGTTGAAATGGCTCCATGGGAATTTCATGAGCAATTTGTTACTCTTGATGTTAGATTTCCTAGATACTCCAACCATTACTCTCCATATTGGTTATATGACCTTCCTAGGTATGATGGTGATCCCTCATTAGTCCTTCCTCACATTGATAATTTCTTAAGATATGTGTCAAAGATTAACATAACAAATGAAGATGTGATGATGAGGATTTTTGTATCTTCTTTTCTGATGGAAAAATGTGATTGATTCAAACATTATGGGGGTTCCAAAAAGTATAACCTCCATGGATTTTTTCTTTGATATTTTCTTAAAACACTAGGGACCTCCTTGTCAAGATTATAAAATTGATTTAAACAATTGTCTAGAAAACGAGGAGGATGAAGTTCCTGAGACCATGGAAATTGAGGAAAAATTATTATTACCTATTGATGAAGATATAGAATATCAAAGTAACATCGATTAAGTGTCTGTTCATGATAATTTTGAAGAATATATTTTCACAATAGAAGAAAGGATAGGGTTCTTAAATCAATTCGTTGAACTCTTTCATGAAGAGAAAAGGGTGATAGGTATATTATTATATAACTTTCAAAGAAATCCTTCATATGAGTTAGGAGCTGAAATAAACATTAAGATTGAAGAAAACAATTCCCTCTTCAAATTAATTAAGAAACATGAGTATTTTTCCCTTGAGGAAAATATTTCCACCTCATTTCAATACTAATGACATGATGAAATATCCTCCCTTCATTTGGAAAATCGATCACTTGGTTATGAAACTGAAGAAGAATTACCCCACGAAGATACCCAAAGATATGAAAAAAACATGCATGTAGAATAAGTTGAACTTTTATGTGAATCCATTGAGGAACACAAGTTGAAGGGAATTGAATATTAAGTTGAACTTCTATGTGAATTCCATCTTCCATTAACTTGTGAGCATTCTTTGACCAAAATATACCTAGAGATTCAAATTTATGATTCCCAACTAGAGCCACCTTTTAATCCTCTCTTCCTAGATGATTTGACATTTGAAGTCAGTAGGGTGGCCAAGTCCTATTTTTACATTATCCTTATTGACCTTTGGATGGAGGAGGTTTGTGGAGCTATGAACCAACCTTGGTATGGTTTTTGTTGAATAAATTGTTGTCATTGATGTCAAAGGTAAGTAAGTATTCACATTTAAATATTCAACGTAAATGTGACTTTAATAAATACAAAAGTTAAGGTGGATTATAAATGAAGTTAAGTAAAACACGAAAGTAGATTAGAAATGAAGCTATGTAAAAAGTGGAATAAAACATGAAAGTGGATTAGAAATGAAGTTACTTAAAAAGTGGAGTAAACATGAAAGTAGATTAAAAAATGAAAAAGTGAAAGTGGAGTAAAAGTGCACATAGTATTTGCACATGGTTTTAAAACCCATGGTGGTATTTTACCCATGGTATGTTGAAAAATAAATAAAAAAATTAAAAAGGGGGAAATTAATTATTTCTTTAATAAAAGTAGTGTCTTTTCAAATGAAAATGAATTTTCATGTAGAACTAATGGTAAAGTATAAAAGGAGAAGAGGATTGTGAGAAATAAAGTGTGTGGGTGAAAGTGTAATATTCTTATGAATATTATTTGAGAGTGATGATTGAATATCAATCAAGGAGAGATAATTAAATATTAGTGAAGATTAGATCGGGTGTTCTAGAAAATAGATCTAGAATTCTAGCAAGAAAAAGTTGTAAAGGAAAATATAAGGTAGAACTAGAAGAAGAAGCATGAAGATATGGTGAAGGAAGAGAAAAAGAAAAAGGAGTGAATGTCGAGAAAATCTGGCGAAAGAAAAAGGAGTGAGCCTAGAGAATATCTGACAAAAATAGAAGGAGTGATTACCAAGCTGATTTAGTGAAAATAGAAGTAGTGAGTGAAGGGAATATTTGTGAAAGAAGAAGTAACAAGCACAAAGAAAATTTGTTGAATACAAAAGAAACAAGCAGACCAGTGAAGGAAATGTACATGAAGAACTTGTAAACTTGTAAGTAGGTTGGTTCTAACATAAAAAAAAACTTTGGGGATTGGTGTCTCTAGTAGGTCAGTTCCTACAAACAACACAGGGAGATGATGTCTCTAGTAGGTCGGTGCCTACAAACAACACAGGGTATTGTTGTCTCCTATAGGTCAGTGCCTAAAAACAACAGAGGGAATTAGAGTCTCTTATAGGTCGATGCCTAAAAAAGGAAGAGGGGATTGGTGTCAATAGTAGGTTGGTTCCTATAAACAAATTTAACCATAGGTTGGTGCCTAGAAATTTACAAAAGAACTGGTTTTGTGGTTTTTTCCCGAAAGGATTTCCATGTTAAATATTGTGTCTTCTAGTTTTTATGTTTATTTATTGCTTCGTTATAGTTTATTAATGTTAAAAATAAAAATATATACTTATACTAATTCAACCCGCCCGCCCCCCCACCCCTTAGTATAAGTATGTGCTCAACAATTGGTATTAGAGTCGGTTCCTTCGAATACAGTCTAATCACTAGAGGGTAGATCTTGAGAGAACACATGGCCGATCAGGAAGGCTTATCTACAAACAGGGCTCAGTTGTTTGATGAAACAAACTATTCCTTCTAGAGTATAAGGATATGAACATATCTAATGACCCTTTGTCTTGATATTTTTCAATTGGTTGTGACTAGTTATACATCCCCAATAAATCCACCAACATGTACGATAAGGAAAAATTATAGTGAAAATGATGCAAAATACATGAAATCCATCTTGTGTGGACTATCCAAATCAAATTTTGTCAAAGTAATTCATTGCAAATCAGTGAAAGAAATTTGGGACAAACTTCAAAATATTCATGAAGGAGATGACAAGGTCAATAAGGCTAATATCCAAACTCATAGAAGGAAGTTTGAGACTCTGAAGATGAAATATGAATAAAATGTTGCAACCTATATGTTTAGGGTTCCTAAATCCCTTTAACTCGACAATAGGAACCAAACATGCCATCGAGGCCCAATTAGACTCTACAGCGTTTAATGGTGGAATGGTTCTCTAGATCTTGTGATCTGGCCAATTAATCGATGGGCTTTATGTAGTGATTGACAAGATGTCTTCTTTTGAAATCTCCTCCTTCAGTTTGAACGTTCTCTATTTTTAGTTTCTCTTATAGATGAGACCGATACAACATAAATGATGGTATAAACCAGTTGGATAACAAAGGGGAAATTCTTAACTACTAAAGAAGGCCGAGCTTGGGATAACCCTCGTGCTCAAGCATGCAAACAATGTTTCTTAAACCTATGACAAGACTAGTACTAATATGTTAACCTACTGGTGGTCCAATCATTGACTGAGATACAATTATTAGAAGAAAACATACATGTAATAAACAATGGAAAGAAAAATAGTTTCCTTAGCTCTAACCATTGATCACACCTTAACACGATGATTTACTTTTCATCATTAGAGAAAAGAACTATAAAAATATTAAATTTGATAACTTATTAGCAGATTCAAAGGCTCTTACTCGTTACAACATCCATTCATGAGATAAAATTAGAAACAATTCTTTTTTAGATCCAATCACACACGCTTTTGACGAAAAATGAACGTAAACTTATCTATGGTCCTAAACAAGACTTCTCAATTAAGGTAGCTCTGAAATAGTTCTTTACAAATCCAAAAATGACGGTCTTTGCAAAAACGATCGACCTCTTCTAATAGGTCGATCCTCTTATTTATAACATATTATTAACTAAAAATAACTATCAAAAGTGAAAGCTAAGTAAGAAAAAACATCATCACATGGCGCTTTCATATATCAGTCTTCTAAGAGTCATCAAATGGTTTTACTTGAGGGGATGAGTCTTCTCGTACTCCAACCATTTGACGAAGAGATCCTCGCATGTGTTGGCATACAGGAATCTGTGTTGGTCCATAAAGGCCGAAAGGATATACTTTATCTCCACTTCCCGTGCCCAATACTTGACTACTCTAGCACTTAACTATTGTAATATTGTCTGAGCCTTGATCAGGTGCTCCATGAACTGTTGTACTTGACCTGGCACCATGTTCGCCACCTTTTCTATCTCCACAACCCATGATGAGTCTTGTTCGGAATGTAGTTTGACTATGTCATGCAAGTCAAAAAGGTCATTGGGTGTGCTGAATTATGGAAGGTCAATGTCTTGGTCCAACTCTTTTCGCACATGGCCCATTTCTCTTGGATTTCTTGATGAGGTTCTTGGGCCATTTTCACCCAGTATTCGATCGACTTCTTTAAGCGGTCGATCTTGCAATCCCGTAGTACTCAAATGTTGTTCTCTTCGATGTCTCGGCCCTGTTGAACCATGTTGATGTAATCGATCCTTTCCACTGCTTGATGTTCTTTCTCATACCATATTTCCATATCCTTTCACGTCGCCAACACCATGAGGGTGTCTTATTGGAAATCAACTATCCCTATAGTGAAAAGGTGTCACTCATTCGAAACTTTACTGTAGGCATCCTGGAATTCACTTTTCAAGAACATCGTGGTGTGTGTGGAGTCTTGATAATATTTCTCCAAATGGCGTAGATGCTTCAAATCCTTCATCACAACGACCAGTTCCTCTTCATCCTTCCTCTCTCTATCCAGGGTGGAATTTGTTATTTCCATCCCTCCACCAATAAGCTCATACGTCTTGGCATGCTCCATGCTAATTAGTTTTTCCTCTATGGTTATTAGGAAGGAGATGTCCAGAGTAAGACTCCTCTTCTTAGTGGTTATCTTCATGATGTATTTCCTCTTTCAGTTGTAGGAGATGGCTTGTATATCGACGACCTCATCCACGGGTTCCGAGATTTGCTACTCTCCCTAAGTAAACGTGTTTCCCAGGCTCTTGATGGTGTAAATATGTTCAAGGATGCGTTCTTGAACCTCTTTTGTGTGTTCTGAAAGCTAAGCCTCTAGTTTTTTCTCATCGAGAGGTAAAGTATTGTCCAAAATTGATGCATCAGGGGCAGTCTCAGTACTTACTTGATAATCGACTGTTGACATGTCGATTTCTTGTTGTGGAATTTCATCTTATTGTTCACGTAACCCTAGCTTGTCCTTTGAGATATCCACTTGGGTCCTAGGTGCATAGAGTAACTCAATGTCTAAGACACTTTCAACCTCTTGGTCACTTTGTGGAAGGATTTTAATTTGAGCATCAGGAGCTAGGGAAGATGCTTTCTTGGGATCCTTTTCCTCTGTGATCTATACCAGAGTAACTAGGGAAACCTATGAAATCTCCTCATCATCATAGATCATTATTAAGTCGTGTAAGGGGTTTGGTGCACTTTCTCTCCCTGATGTCCTTGCTATCTCGGGCTGAGCCAAAACGCCCGTGGTTGATCCAACCTGTGGCATTGAAACGTCAGGGTTATCTGACCCTCTGGTTTCTCTAATTTGTATCGGCTTTGGGTCACTCAGTCCTTCCCGACTTTTGATTGGGTGGTCTACAAGAACCCTTGTCATATCTACAAGGTTCATATCATTCTGCAGTTCATCAATTATTCTATGTTCCTATTCCATTAGGATTAATCCCCTTTCCTATGCATCCGGTGTCAAAGACAATCCTCTGTTCTACACCTTTGTTGCCTTTGTTGCTTTGATTTCTTCCCTGGATCTGAGGGCCTGTTGAGCCGACTTATATATTGTTTTCACCTATTCATCCATGCTCATGGCATTCAACCTGGTCATTTGCAGGTCGTCCATTTTTTGCACCACGTCATCCTAGTCTTGGGAGTTCTCTGTGAAGACTTCATCTTCGAACTTATCATGAGAATATGGCCAACAGGATGATACCTGCGAAGCATGTTGCAGAACCAGGCCCTTTGGATCATTCTTGAGAAATCGACCTGTCAGGAATCTGAATTCAAGTTGGCTCAACCCTTCTTGTTTGGATAGAGCGATATCCTTTACCAAATAGAACCCTACATGGAAACCATAGGGTATGAAAGCTTGTTTCTTGTCTTTGACCAGGGTGGTAGTGTAGCCTTGAAAAATGGTCTGATAACATATTTCTCTTACGATGATATGGTATGGGACATGAGCTGGTAGGAGATGTGGTGCTATGGTGGCCTTGAACACCTTGATGTAGGTGGCGCTCTCGTCCAAATACCAATGGCCTACTTTGGATATCACTTTCTTGGTTGTCTCTGATAGCCTTGGGAATTCCTTCTTAAAAATAATGAAATAAATTCGGGAAATGAATTCATCGAATATGAGGGAATAATATTTCTTATACCTATTTTCCCATAGCACGGTGAAGTAGAAGTGGACCTGGAGCTCTACAACATGCCATCTCAGATTCATGCTGACAAAGACTTTCCTAGCACACATGACATTGAGCAGGTATGAAGCCATGTAAAAAGTTGGTGCTTCCCCTTCCTTCAACATCTGAGCCTTCTGAACACATGTGCTTAGATGCTTGCAGATTATTTGTCCCCGGTTGAAGTTACACCCGACGATTGCAACTTTTTATGCCAAAGGCATCCATGCTTCTGAGAACTTGGAGCAATCTTTCTCTCCGTATAACCAGGAGATGAGAGACATCAAATAGATGTATGGCTCCCTCAAGTTAACCATCCCATACTAGCCAGTACTCCATTTGGTAAAATTCTTGTCCTCCCTCCACCATGAGGCTATCACCCGGCTGGTGTCATAGTGTTCATAGAAATTTACCACAAAGTCTGTGTTTAACCACTCCTTTGCGTCTCTAATCTTGTAATATTTCTGAACTTCTATCCAGAGGAAAACTCCGACACAACCTTTGTTTTCATCGTTGATTAAACATTTCTATATGTCTGTGTGGTCGATGAGCCACTTCAAGACCTCTATGCAAGGGAAAATGGGGGTTCTTCTTTCCACCATGTGCATATATGACCGCCATATGTTTGGGAACACCTGGTTGTCAAGTGCCCTCATGTCTGGATCACTGTGTGGGACATATTCTGGGTATTCTTCTCGGTTGATCCTGTTAAAGAGATCACCCCATTGTGGGAGCATCATCTTGGACCTAGTGCTTGCCTTTGTATCGCCAAATTCTAGAGGTTGGATGAAAAATTTCTTCATTGTTGTCTTGACGATAGGCTTCGGCCTAGGGACATACTCCAATTGCTTTGTGATCCCTCAAGAAGAGCCTTCGCCTATCTCTATTTCTTTCATCTTTGGTGCTCTCGGAAAGCGTCTCATGGTTGGATTTATTAGAGGCATTGTTCCTGCAACTTAAGCATAATTTCAGAGACTTTGTAAAAACTGGATAAACACATATAAATTATATCCAGTGAATTTACAGACTCGGATACATACCTCTGAAGCTTGTTAAAAACTAGTTATTTTGATAATCACAAGGTCGATACAACCTTCGATTTTCTCGTCTTTCTCCTTCAGACACTCTGGAATTATCTTACACCGAGAATTACTTCATTCACAATGGCTCAAGAGATTTTAAACAGTGAATATCTTACCATATTGCATCAGCCATGCAATTCAAGTTATGAGTGAATTTCCAATAAATGTGTCGTTGAATCTCTAGAACTTAAATTCATCATGGGTTGACAGTGGAGGCGTGGGTGGTGATGTGGTCTATCATTGATTTTAAACGACTATTTTGATTGGCACACGAGGTAGATACTAATGTAGGATCAGGTATTAATTATCTCCTTAAATTCTCCAAATCCGATTGTATATAATGCTAAAACGTCCCGGCGTGTCTTTCTTTCAGTGGGTGGATCAGGGATCGGGGTTGTGCTACGAAATTTTTTGTTGATATCCTCCTGCAAAAATATTAGACGTCGATCGATCTGTTGACGGGCGAAACAATCCATCCGTCAACTGGGAGAGTGGAACCGGTCCGGGGTTGTCTAAATAACCCAAGCCGTTTGGT
>SNQJ01S0071213.1:71841-107555 GCA_010110895.2 Picea sitchensis | reverse complement strand
AAACCAGTGATCAAGCGTCTTTCAGCAAATCAACCAAAAACGATGACAATCTAAGCAACGAAAGAGGTGTTTTCACACTTGCAGTTGTGAAAACTAAAACGAAATTGAATTGTAATTGTCGCAAAAAATGAGACGAATGTCTAGAAGCACAATGCGACAATGATTTTTCGTAATACGACAAGGGGTGTAGGCATCTTTTTGAGAGCAATCGAAAAAAATGGGTTGGCTGCCAACACGATCTTACTGTACAATGATGGCATGGACAAGCTGACTCGAAGGTGTGACTCAGACCTAGGGAACTAGGAATGACTTGGGATAGAACTAGATCGTATGACCCTCTTACCTGGTAAAGACACGTGGCGTTGGAGGCCAGTTACTTAATTCTCTTATATTAATCGGAGATGGGACTTTCCTTAAGTTATTCGTTCTAAAAAAAACCTTATCTTTTCGATGCCAAAAAAGTGTCCAGGATCGATGATCAACGATAAACCTAAGCGATTTAGGATCGACTCCCTTGAAAAAGTCTCGATTCTGAAAATGCATCAGGGATCAACGATCGAGGATAAATTTTATCATGGTCAAAATGTTTGTTGTGATCCTTCTGGGTTTTCCCTTATTCTAATAAAGCGTGTCGGGCATCAGCTATCAACGATCTCTTTTTTTTCTTTGTTAATGTCTGTCCTCCCCATCTTTTACCAATGTCAAAGGGGAATAGTCTATCGACGATATCTTTATGTGGAAAACTTAATGCAAACCAAAAAATCCTTCTGCCAATGCCGATGGAGATCGACACTCGACGATTGTGGTTTTCCCAGTGATTCATTTTTCTTCTTTGAATTCCTTTCGATGCCGAACCTGAGCACATTGGATCAAGTGTTTGGATGTCAATTATTTATTCAGGTGTCAAGGTATTTTTAGTCATGGGGTTTCATAAGTTCAAGGAAACCTGAATAGGTGATGAGAGTCATGAAAATAAGAAAAGACAAAACATTTCCCAAAATGAAATCAAATCAGGCAGTGCAGAAGATCAAGTGGTACCCAAAAAAGTAAAAAAATTGATAAATAATTTTTAGGGTGTGTTGAGTTCTCAACAAATGGCGACTTACTACGAAAAAGAAGAATATCTTCTCCTACCTCAGGCTCAACTGATGCAAAATATGGTCAAGAAGTTAACTAGTTTTTATCAGAGCCTCTTTTATCCTTACATTTGAAATTCCCTGGCTGGTGCATTCGGGTCTTCCTATGTGGTTTCAACCTTTATTCCTCCTTTGTTTCCTCTAACCATGACTCACACCCTCTTTGACAAGAGTTGAATAAATGATTCACCGACAGCAGGACTTTTAGTTATCATCATTCACTTGATACGGTGTTCCTTCGCTGTCAGTGAGCGTCCATAGCCCCGGTGGAGTCACCCCAACATCACAGACCTTGATCCTCTACCAATGAGCATCCATAGCCCCAGTGGAGTTATCTTCATACCCTCTCCTACTATGCACTCATTTGATATAGTTTATTTTATTTCGACAGAATTCCCTGAGCGAGTGGGAGAGGAGGATGTCTGTTATTTGCAAAATGAGATGGTTAAGGTGATTTTTTTTCTAGATCTATATTGAGGTACACGTACTCCTTTTCATCTTACCACCTTTCCCTTAAGGTTTTAGCAGACCACCAGGCAGACACCTCATCACTTTTCAAAGGTTTTTCATCTTCACAGGTTAGATAGAAAACTCTTTAAAACAACTGCAAGTCTCCCAATGATTCTAGTGTTGTATGTAAGAGATGAGTCAGGAACATAGTTAATCATATTGCATGAATTGATTTCAACCAATGTCTTATTGAACACAATCTTCAAAATCCCAGAAGTACTATAGAAAGAAAAAAAAAACAAAAATGCACTTAGCAATCAGCCTACCTAAAAACAAAACATCATGAAAACACACACACATTTGTTTTTGTTTTTTTAATGAAAATATTGTTTTAGGGATTGATCATTCACCTGGAGGGCGTCAGGTTCCCCCGCTCATATTTTGCAACCGATACATGCCTAAACCAATTTTCTTGGCTACCTGAAAGGGTCCAAGCCATATATTTTAAAACTTTGATTGTTTTCCCTTCTACTAATTTTCTATGTCCCATTTTAGGACTATGTCTCGTACTTCAAAATTCTTCTCCTTGGCCTTATGCTTATCAAAACACCTTTGATTTTTGTTTCTGCGGATGAGCTATGAACTTTGATTTTTGTTTCTCCCTCTCTTCTTCCAGCAAGAGCAGAGTATCAATTCTTTGTTGTATAACTGATGAGGGCTATCCTCTAGAATCCTGAGCAAGTTTAAGAGATGGAAGATATAGCTCATTCGGGAGAATGGATTCCTGTCCATATACCCGAAAGTATGGGGAATTTCTTATAGCTTCCTTGGGCGTTAATCTATCATCTCATAAGGCGTTATGGAGTGAATTGTGCCAATTCCTCTGGTTGTATGTAACTGTTTTATTTAATATCCTCACTAGGTTCTTATTGGTTGATTATGCCACTCTGTTCCCCTATGGATAGTAGTTTGTAGAGTATCTGATTATGATTCCTTTGTCTAGAGAAAACTATGTTAATAGGGTGTTTTATCACTCCAAGAGTCACTCCCTAGTTGTAAAGGGAACTAGTTGGGTAACATAAAAATGATTTGAATGAAGATTATGCAAGGTGGGCCAAACTGATTGACTCTCAAAACTCACTCCCTCAAGACACATCTAAATTCATTCAGAAAAATAGGGTATTAACTATACTGACCAGATAAATTATAGATTGAAAGTGGATAGAGAATACTATCATACTAGCAGAAACATGTATACTAAAAGTACATATGATTGGCTAGTTACAATAGTAGAATATTTGTGACTCCTTGCCTACCAATGCAATGACAAAGACATATACCAATCACTAAATAAACAAATACAAGTGAAAAGAAAAGACTTGTCACTTGTGCTTGGCTTTGGTGACTTGGAGTTTGACATATGTTGTTTGTGGAATTTGGTATGTGATATGTCTTAGACTCAGTTCACTTGTGTGCACACACCACTTTTATAAAATTAACAAATAAAAATATATTTTTTATTTGAAAATATAATCAGACATAAAAACTACGTTTTTAGGAAAAAATAGCAGTTTATTGTTAACTTTTGGAATGCAAGTCAAAATCCAGAGTCAAAACAATATTAGGAAAAAGCGATTAATGGGAGATTATCAAGGCTTGATGAGGAATTTGAAAACTCAAAATACCTAGGAAATAAATAAATCAAGCATGAACAAATGAAGGTGCCTCAAAACTTAGAAGAACATTTTGAGCGCTAACGGGGTGGAATAAAAGTAAGCGACATTATAAAAAACAATGATGGAAGGCATACTGAACCTTGTAATTATTTGTTTCTCTATGAATTGGATCACCAAATTTTTGTTTGCATGATTCATAGGGATGACCTCTTCCCATTTCGTGAAATAGTCTGTCACATTCAGTATGTATCTGTGTTGTTTTGAAGAACTCGGTGTAATTTCTCCTATGATATCTAACCCCCATTGTTTGAATGGCTTGGAGACGACCACAGGTTGGAGTGGGAAAACTTCTCTCTTTTCCCTCCCCATGCTTATTTGACAAGTTTTACAGTTTATAGTGTATGTTTGAGCATCCCTGAACAAAGTAGGCCAATAATAGTCGACTCTCAGTATTTTGTGAGTGGTGGTGTTTCTTGTGAAATGTCCACCTGCAGGACCATCATGGAGATCCTTTAGAACCTTGTCTACATATTCAGGTTTGAGACATATTAAAAGTACCCCATCATAGTTAACCTGGAAGAGAACCAAATTTATGAGGCGATATTGTGTTGATTTCTACCTGAGGGCTCTCCTTTCCCTAGGATTTAGGTTTTTTGGGCAAGTCCCATGATGCAGGAGATAGTTCAGTTTCTCATACCAAGAATATTTCCCTAGGGAGACATATGAAGCTTCACCACACCATAATTCCAATTCATTCTCCCATCCAGGGTCTTCATTTATTTGGTCCTGGGCTTTAGCTGTTAGTTTGCATAATCCTTGTCCCTTAACCAGTTTAGCAGGTTTTATATCTAGATCAAATTCTTTGACTACTACCATCCAGTTTCCTCTTCTTTCCCCCATCTCTTGTTGAGTAAATAGGGATCAGAATGCAGGGTGAGGCATGATGAATTTGGTATGTTTTTTTAGGATGTAAGATCTGAAGTGTTTCACTGCCTTTTATACTGCATAAGTCAACTTGTCTATGGCAGGGTAATTTAGTTTGGTCCCTTGGATATTAGTTCTCATAAATGAGACTGGGGCCTTGTTGTTGACATCATCCTTTTGAGTCAATACTGCAATTAACGATTGGTTAGAGGAAAAAGTGTAGAGGAAGAAATATTTGCTAAAGTCAGGACTTTGCAACACTGGGGATTGAGATATTTCAACCTTTATATTGTTGAAATCAATTTTTCGTTCATCATCCCACTTAAATTAAGCATCTTTGCAGATATGTTTTTATAAGGGTTTGATAGTTTCAGCTAAATCGAGGGTGAATTTCCTCACAAAATTGATTTTCCCAAAGAAGGATTGCATAGCCTTTTTGTTGTGGGGTAATGGAAGCTGAGCTATATCCCCGATTCACTCTCAGTCTATGTGAATTACTGCTAGATAAATAATATGACCTAGTAGTTTACCTTCCTCGACACCAAAGATATTTTTATTAGGGTTTAAGGATATACCATATTTCCTACACCTTTCGAAAATATGAGTTAAGTGTTGGATGTGATCTTCTCTTTTCTTCAAATACACAGTCACGTCGTCCAAATAAACTACTACACATTTGTTGATTATTCCCTGAAACCCTACATCCATGGCCCTTTGGAAGGTTTCCCCTACATTGATTAACCCAAAGGGCATGCGTTTATAAGAGAAGGTTCCCCACTTGGTTCAGAAGGTAGTATTCAAATGATCTACCTATGAAACTAGAACTTGGATGTAACCTGAAAAACCATCTAGTAGGGAGAAAATCTCAAAACTAGACACAGTCTGCAAGAGTTTCTCCATTGGTGGGACTGGGTAGTTGTCCTTTTCTGAAGCTCTGTTGAGGTTTCTGAAATCTACACATAGGCGGATCTCCCCAGACTTTTTACTCAAAGGAACCATATTTTCTATCCATGCAGAGTGTCTAACCTGGAAGATAATCTTAGCATCTAGTAATTTATTTAACTCCTAACACATGAGAGGCTCCAGGGATGGGTGGTACTTCTAGAGATTATGTTGAAAGGTTTTCACTCCAGGCTTTAACAGGATTGTGTGTTGAATGATACGAGTATAATAAGTTTTTAGATATCGGTAGGACCATGCGAAGACATATTAATACTATCTGAAGAGTTTGAGAGAGGTGTTCCTTTCCTCTTTAGATATTGTCTTGCTGATATTTATATTCTTGGGGTTTTCCGAGGTTCCTAGATTTATAGTTTTGTACATGGGACAGGAACTCCCTGTCTTTGTGTTCATTGACCCATTGAATCTTTCCCTCAAGTCAAAGAGGTTTTCTAAATTGGATACCCCTTTTGGTATCATGTGAGACCTTGGTTTGTCGGTCGGTTGATCTATATGAGGATCAGTTTCTGTTAATTGCTCCTGAAATACTTCATTGTCAATAGCCAATTCTTTAAAATTATCCCTATTGGTCAAAAATTTTATGATATGTTCATCTCCTTCAAAGACCTTCCAATTAGAAATATTGTTGGGCACTGATGGTTTGTAGAGTATATCCACAGTGAACCGAGAATCTTCATAGTCTTCTAGAGGGGATAACCTTGAGGCAACAGTGGCCAGAGAATCAACAAGAATGTTCTTTGTTCTGGGTATCATTTTAATGTTGAAGGCTTCAAAATGTTCTATTAGTATGTGCACCTCCTATTGGTAATTCCTCAAATGGGGAGAGTTCCAATGTATAGTGTTCCTTACTTGTGTAACGATGATTTCAGTTGAAAACCTTTAGCTCTTTAACGTTTAATTCGATGGATTTATTTATTTCTTTTACTAGAGCCTCATACTCGATGGTTGTTTGTGCATTCAAATTCTAGTCTACAGAACATGAAATTTCATTTACCTTTTGGATCAATGAGGGGCACCCTACCCCTAACCCTTCTTTCAATTTAGATCCATCAAAGTATAAGGTCCAAATTTTTGAGAAAAAACCATCAGTTTCATTTTTCCTACCACTTTCCTCCTTTCCTCTTATTTGTTTTGTGGTTTCTAACATCGGTTTGTGACAGAAGAGGGTTTCCTTCATCGTTGTTGGAAAATTTTCTTGAAAACTCATTTCAGATTTTTGAGTAAGAGGAACATCAGATGAGAGGGTGGATAAATTCCCAAAATCGAAGTCGCAAGAATAATTTCCTAGGACAGGGAAATCAAGGGTTTGTTGAGGGTTTCTAAGTCGGTGAAAGTATGTTTCAGATATCTTTCCCTATTGATCATGATCATATTCGTGTGTCCCTTTAAAGGAAATGAAAGGTGATCCCATACTGTATTAAAGTATCCATTTAACTTCTCAGACCAATATCGGTTAAGTTACAATCCATAAGATTCTATGATATCTACTACGATGATGTCAATCACCTGAACAAATTTAGGGTGTGTCACCATTCTGATCGTTACATATTTGAGCTCTCCCATAACCTTCACCTGGTTTCTATCTAGTTGTATCACATGTTTATCACTTTTGAGAGGGACTACATTTAATTTCTTACATATAGACAATGGAATAACATTAGAGGATGCTCCTAAGTCAACCAAATAGTTGTGGAGGTTTTTGTTGAAGACTTCAAATGTCAAAAGGAATGGTGAGACAAAATGCTTTCCCTTCTTATATTCGGAGAAAGTGTTTACATATGGTTTATTTCTTAGATCTGTGGGAGCTGGATTTTCTCCTTGGTCATTGATTTTTATTGGTATTTCTACTGACTTCAAATCTTGTAACAAAAATTCCTTTGGCTGAGGGATTCTACACATATCCATGATCGATATATTTGCCTTCAACTTTTTCAAATATTCTACTATGTTGTAGTATATCTTGGGCGATTCTCGTGTATCGATGTTTATAGTATTTATTCGGGGGATAAAAGGTGCTTTCAGGTGATCGAGAGTTGGTTTTCCTCCTGAATTTTGGGCCGTAGTAAGTTTGTTTGAGACAGGTTGACCCCTACTTCGTGTTTGTACAGCCAAGACCTCTACGGGTGGTTCTTGAACCTCAAATAGATCATCAGAAGAAATTGGTAGGTTAGGGTCCCATATCATCATGGTTGTTTCTTCTAGTGGATCAACTTCTTCCCAATGAGAAATATTCATATCTGAGCCGCTTGATTGTTCGGTAAGGGAAACCTCCTCTAGAAACCGGTTGGCCATAAAATTCATGGCATGCACCCATTGTGGGAAGTCTCTTTCAGAGTGTTTCTCTTGGTGATAGATATAGAAAGAGTCAGATGGTACATTTCCCAGGTCGATGTTTAATTTGGATGGGGGAGGTTCAATTTCTTTGAACGGTGGATTTATTTAAAAAAAATATTTATAGGGCCTCTGGCCTTGGTTTCCTTATCCTGCACTTATTTTCATGTCTATGATTTAGTTTGACAACTTCTTAACCATGCGTTGTAGGTCTTCTATGTCTCCACTTCCCTTTTAGTGACCTTATTTTGTTTGTTTCCCTAGAGGTATGGTCAACATGAGTCCTCTCCTGAGAGGTGGTTGAACTTCCTTCTTAACTAATGAGACCTGGCCTTATTTAAATCCATTTATTTGGAACTCTATTGTTTTGGCTTCTTCAAAATTATGAGCTAAGATTTTTTTGGAAGCCCTCTTCACAAACTTGGAAATAGAAGTTGGGAGAGAATTAGCATATACTTTGATTTGCAACTCCTGAGTGGGTTTATCTTTGGGTTGAAATTTGTTTAGGATAGTGGTGAATCGTTGATTAAAGTCTTTAACCTTCTCCTTTGAACTCATGGTGGCGAAAAACAACTCGGCCATCAGAGATCTCATAGTGGTTTCTTCTGCAAATTTATCTAGAAAATCCTTTTGAAACTTCGATCAACTAGTTATGGACCCTATAGGTAATTTAAAACACCACATGGAGGCTGAATTCTCAAAAGTATAGGGGAAAATCCTACATACTACATCTTCATGTTGGAAATTCATCAGTATTATAGCTAGTATGGATTTTTTGATATGGTATTAAGGAAATCCTAAGGTTTCAAGGTTAAATTTAGGGAGTAAATTTTTGAGATGTCGGGGAAGGTTATGTACTCATCTGGGGATGGCTACAAAATCTCTGGACAACCAAGGTTGATTATTCTGAGGTGGGTTTCCCCTTTCTTCATTGTGATAATTGTTATCTTCCATGTTGTCTGATCCCGAAACTAAGTGTTCTGAGTTAAACACTTCCTCATCAGAAAAATCGTCGGGCTCATAGCAGTTACTCACTAGCGTTTCAGGGATTAGATTAAGAGGATTTTCAATTTTGGTGAGGGATAAATCTATCAAGTCTTCTACTATGTGAACAGAAACCCAGTTGGGGGTGTCAACCACTGGTATTCTTACTTTTTTTCTACGAGGAAGTAACATATCTAAGGGAAGTGCTCTGATTTGTCAGGTGTAATCTCTTGTGATTCTTATGAATTGGTTCAACTCCTCATGAGGAAGAGTGTAAAGAATCTCAGGGAATAGATGTTATTTCTCTTGGTGGGATGAGTTACTCATTTTAGGAGTACTCAGTGTCTATGGGTTGTCTTGAGAATGAATATCCATGTATGTGGGCTATTTTGAATCTACAGGCTGTGTGAAATATTATATAAACAATATTCTCAACCCTTCATTCTTCAGGCCCTCCTTCTAGTGCAAATTATGTTGAGGGGTCCTAAATCCCTTTAACTTAACTATACGAAAAAAATCTTCCACATAGGCCCAATTAGACTCAGCAATGTTTAATGGTGGAATGGTTCTCCAGATCTTGCGACCCGACCAATTAATTGATGGGATTTATGTAGTGATTGATAGGATGTCTTCTTGCAAAATATACTCCTTCTGTTTGAACATTCGTGTTTTGTATTTTCTCTTATATGTGGGACCGATACAAGATAAGTGATGGTATAAACTAGCTGGGTAACAAAGGGGAAATGCTTAACTACTTAAGAAGTCCAATCTTGGGATAACCCTAATGCTCAAGCATGCAAACAATGATTCTTAAACCTATGACAATCCTAGTACTAATACATTAACCTGTAGGTGTTCCAATCATTGACTGAGATGCAATTATCAGAAGAAAACATACATGTAATAAACGATGGAAAAAAAAATAGCTTCCTTAGATATAACCATTGATCACACCTTAACACAACGATTTATTTTTCATCATTAGAGACAAGAACTATACAATTATTGAATTAGATAACTTATCAACAAATTGAGAGGCTCTTACTCGTTACAACATCCATTCATGAGATAAAATCAGAAATAATTCTTATTCAGATCCAATCACACACACTTTTGATGAAAAATGAACATAAACTTGTCTCTGGTGCTAAACATGACTTGTCAATTAAGGTAGATCTGAAATAGTTCTTTACGAATCCAAAAATGAGGGTCTTTGCAAAAACCATGACCTCTTCTAACAGGTCAATCCTCTTATTTATAACATATTATTAACTAAAAATAACTATCAAAAGTGTAAGATAAGTAAAACAAAACATCGCCACATGGAACTTTCATCTCTTAGTCTTCTAAGAGTCATCAAATGGTTTCACTTGAGTGGATGACTCTTCTCGTACTCTGATCATTTGACGAATAGATCCTCACATGTGTTGGCATATGATAATCTATGTTGGTCCATCGGGGTCGAAAGGATCTCCTTTATATCCACTACCCATGCCCGATAGTTGACTACTCTAGCACTTAACTGTTGTAACATTGTCTGAGCCTTGATAGGGTGCTCCATGAACTGTTGTACTTGGCCTGGAACCATGTTCTCCATCTTTTCTATCTCTACAACCCATGATGCATCTTGTTTGGCATGTAGTTTGACTATGTCATGCAAGTCGACAAAGTCATCAAGTGTGTCGAATTATGAAAGGCTGATGTCTCTCATTGCCTGATTTATCTTGGTCAAACTATTTTCACACTCATCCCATTTCTCTTGGATTTCCTGATGAGGTTATTGGGCCATTTTCACCCAGTATTCGGCAGAATTCTTTATGTGGTCGATGTTGCTATCCCTTAGTACCTGAATCTTGTGTTTTTCAGCTTCTCGACCCCATTGAACCGCACTGATGTAATCGATCCTTATCACTGCTTGGTTTTATTTCTGATACCATATTTCAATATCCTTTCATGTTGTCAGCACCATGAGGGTGTCATATTGGAAATCAACTATTCTTGTAGTGAAAATGTGCCCCTCATTCACAAATTTACTGTAGGAATCCTGGAATTTGCTTCTCAAGAAAATCATGGCCTGTGTGGAGTCCTGGTAATATTTATACAAATGGCATAGATGCTCCAACTCTTTTAGTGCAACGGCTAGATCCTCTTCATCCTTCCTCGCTCTATCCAGGGTGGTATCTGTGATTGTCATCCCTGCATCGATAAGATCAGACATCTTGGCATGCTCCGTGCTAATCAATTTTTCCTCTGTGGTGATGAGTATGGAGGTGTCTAGAGTAAGACTCCTCTTCTTGGTGGTTCTCTTCATGATGTATTTCCTCTTTCAGTTGTAGGAGTTTCCTTGTATATAGGAAACCTCATCCACGGGTTCGGGGATTTGATACTCTACCCAAGTAAGCGTATTTCCCAAGCTCCCAATGGTGTAAATTTGTTCAAGGCTAGGTTCTTGAACCTCTTATGTGTGTTCTGAAAGTTTGGCCTCTGGTTTTTTCTCATTGTGAGGTAAAGTACTGGCCAAAATTGACGCATCATGGGCAGGATCGATACTTACTTGATAATCGGTTGTTGAGATGTAGATTTATTTCTATGGAAATTCTTCTTCTTGTTCATCTGATGCTAGTTCATCCTTCAGGATATCCAATTGGGTCCTTGGTGCATCAAGTAGCTCATTGTCTAAGAAACTTTCAACCTCCTGGTGACTTTGTGGAAGGATTTAAATTTCAGCATCGATAGCTGGGGAAGATTCTTTCTCGGGTTCCTTTTCCTTTGTGATCTGTACCGGAGTCACCAAGGAAACCTCCGAACTCTTCTCATCATCATAGATCGTTATTAATTCGTGTAGGGGGTTTGGTGCATTTTCTCTCCTTGATGTCCTTGTTATCTCGAGATGATCCAAAATGCTCCCTGGTGATCCAACCTGTGGCATTAAAACTTCAGGGTTATCTGACCCTGTGGTTTCTCCAATTTGTATTGGCTTTGGGTCCCTCGGTCCTTCCCATATTTTGATTAGGTTGTCGACAAGAAACCTTGTCATCTCTACCAGGTTCAAGTCATTCTACATTTGATCAATTAATCTCTATGCATGTTCCATTAGGAGCAATCCCCTTGCCTGTGCCTCCAGTTTCAAAGACAATCCCCTGTTATGCACCTTTCTTGCCTCTGTCGCTCTGATTTCTTCCCTAGATCTGAGGGCCTCTTGAGCCAACTGCTCTATTTTTTCCTCTCGTTCATCCATGATCATCACTTTGAATCTGGTCATTTTTGGGTCGACCATTCTTTGCACCACCTTGTCCCAGTCCTGGGCATTCTCTGTGAAGACTTCATCTTCGAACTTATCGTGAGAATACGGCCAACAGGATGACACCTGTGAATCATGTTGCAAGACTATTCCCTTTGGATCGTTCTTGAGAAATAAGTCTATCGGGAATCTGAATTCGAGTTGGTTAGCCCTTCTTGTTTGGCTTGAGCGGCATCCTTTACCAAATAGAACCCTACATGGAAACCATAGTGTATGAAATCTCGTTTCTTGTCTTTGACCAGGGAGGTGTTGTAGCCTTGCAATATGGTCTCATAACATATTTATCCTATGACGAGCCAGGATAGGAAATGAGATGGTAAGAGATGTGGTGCTCTGGTGGCCCCGAACACCCTGATGTAGTTGGCGTGCTCGTCCAAATACCAATGGCCTACCTTAGATATCATTTTCTTGGCTAACTCAGATTGCCTTGGGCATTCCTTAAAAATAATGAAATAAATTCAGGCAATGAATTCATTGAAGATGAGGGAGTAATATTTCTTATACCTGATTTCCCATAGCACACTGAAGTATACATGGATCAGGAGCTCTGCAACATTCCATCTCAGATTCATGGTGACGAAGACGTTTCTAGCGCACATGACATCGAGAAGGTATGAATCCATGTAAAAAGTTGGTGCTTCCCCTTCCTTCGATGTCTGAGCCTGCTACACACAAATTCTTAGTTGCTTGGAGATTATTTCTCCCTATTTGAAGATGCACCCGACGATTGCAACTGTGCATGCCAAAGGAATCCATGCTTCCAAAAACTTGGAGAAATCTTTCTCTTTGTATAATCGACAAATGAGGGACATCAAATAGACATATGGGTCCTCAAGTTAACCATCCCATACTATCTAGTGCTTAGGATGGTAAACTTCTTTTCTTCCATCCACCATGAGGCCATCACCCGAGTGGTCTCGTGGTTCTCGTAGAACTTTACCACGAAGTCTGTGTTTAGTTGCTCCTCTGGGTCTCTAAGTTTGTAATATTTATGAACTTATACCGGGAGGAAAAATCCGACACACCCACCATTGTCATCATTGATTAAACATTTATGTGTGTCTGTGTTATCGATCAACCACGTCATTACCTCTATGTAGGGAAAAATGGGGGTTCTTCTTGCCACCATGTGTAGATATGACAGTCGTATGTTCGAGAACACCTGGTTGTTGAGTTCCCTCACATTCAGATCACTATGTGGGACATATTCTGGGTATTGTTCTTGGCTGATCATGTTGAAGAGAGCCCCCCACTGTGGGAGCTCCATCTTGGACCTGGTTCTTGTCTCTGTATCGCCAAAGGCTGGAGGCTGGATGAAAACTTTCTTCATTGTTGTCTCGATGAACGGCTTCGTCCTAGGGACGTACTCCAATTGCCTTGTGATCCCTGGAGAAGAGACTTTGCCTATCTTTGGTTCTTTTATCTTTGGTGCTCTCGACGAGTGTTTGGTGGTTGGATTTCTCATAGGCATTGTTCCTGCAAATTAAGAAGAATTTTAGAGACTTTGTAAAAACCAGATAAACACATATAAATTATAGCTAGTGAATTTAAAGAATCAGATACATACCTCTAAATCTTGCTAAAACCTGGTTATTTTGATAATCACGGGGTCTATACATCCTTTGAGTTGTTCGTCTTTCTCCTTCGGATGCTCTAGAATTATGTTACACACAGATTGACTTCGTTCACAACGACTCAAGAGATTTTAAACAGGAAATATCTTACAGTGTTGCATCAACCATTCAATTCGGGTTATGAGTAAATTTTCAATAAATCTACCATTGAATCTCTAGAAATTAAATTCATCGTGGGTTGAAGCCGAAGGCGAGGGTGGTGATGTGTTCTATCATTGATTTTAAATGGTTGTTTTGATTTGCGCATGAGGTAGAAACTAATGCAGGATCGGGTATTAATTAGCTCCTTAAATGCTCAAAATCCGATCGTATTTAATGCTAAAACATCTTTTCGTGTCGCTCTTTCAGTGGGTGGATCGAGGATCAAGGTTGTGCTACAAACATTTTAATTGATGTCCTCCTGCAAAAATCTCCGACACCGATCGATCTTATCGTACAATGTTGACACAACAAAGATGACTCCGAGGTGTGACTTAGACCTAGGGAACAAAGAATGACTCGGGATAGAAATAGACCGTACGACCCTCTTACCTAGTAAAGACACATGGCATTGGAGTCCAATGAATTAATTCACTTGTATTAATCGGAGTGAGGACTTTCCTTAGGTTATTCATTCTAAAAAAAAAACTTTGCTTGTTGATGCCGAAAAAGTGTCCAAGATCAACGATCGACGATAAACCTATCAAAGCGCTTTTGGATCGGCTCCCTTGAAAAATTCTTGATGCCGAAAACACATCGGGGATTGTTGATTGAGGATAAATTTTATCATGGTCAAAATGTTTGTTGTGATCCTTCTAGGTTTTCCCCGATTTCAATAAATCACGTTGGGCATTGGCTATCAACGATATCTTTTTGGTCTTCATTAACGACTATCCTCCTCATCTTTTACCGACGTCGAAGGGGAATCGGCTATCGGCGATATCTTTATGCAAAAAACTTAATGCAAAACAAAACTTCCTTCTTCCAATGTCGATGGAGATCGACGCTCAGAGATTGTGGTTGTTTTTTCTTCTTTGAATTCCTTTCGATGCCAAACCTGAGCACGTTGGGTGAAGTGTTTGGCTTCCGATTATTTATTTAGGTGTCAAGGTATTTTTACTCATGGTATTTCATAAGTTCAAGAAAACCTGAATAGGTGATGAGATTCATGAAAATAAGAAAAGACAAAACATTTCCCAAAATGAAATCGAATCAGACAATGAAGAAGATCAAGTGGTACCCAAAAAATTAAAAAAAATTGATAAAGTTTTTTTAGGGTGTGTTGAGTGCTCAACACTATCTCCTCCATGTGGATGAAATTTTCAACATCATCAGAGGGCTTGGTGAAAGAGTTTCAAAACCAATGACTGCACAAAAGGTGTTGAGGTGAATCCCCTTAAGATTTGATGCCAAAATTCCATCATTGAGGAAATAAAGGATAACAATGGATGAATTGCATGGGATCCTCATTTCATATGAAATGAGGACTGGAAAATAAAAACCATAAAAGAAACAACCATCTTTCAGAACCTCAAAGAAGATGAAGAAAAAATAAGATAAATCAAGTGATTGTTCTATCTGTGAATTAGACGTAGAGGAAGTAAATTTTTTGAGAAAACTCAAAAAGGGATCTAGCAAATACAAAGATAATTTTCCCTTTAAATAATTTAATCATGTAAAAGTAGGACACTTTGCTTCTAAGTATCCTTATGCGAAAAATGAAAGTAGTGATAATAAAGAAGACTATAATGTAAAGAGAAAACATCATCAACATGAAAGTAGCCAGAAAAAGGACAAGCACGAAAAGAAGAAGAACTCTTATAAAAGAAGATGGGCCTCTACTGAAAATGGGTCAATGATTCGTCTGAAGAAGGAAGTGAAATCAATTTAGATAGTGATAGAGAAGATACTCTATTTATGGAAATCAAAACAAATATTGATGAAGACAAAAACAATATGGATTCAAAACAAGAGGAAAATGGTGAAACATATGGAAAAGTGGGTCTTGAATAAGAACTCATGTGTTCCTTAAGAGAAATAAATAAGACGAGGAAAAAAAAATTCAAATAAAAAGAGAAACTGCATAAATACGAAGAAGAGGATCATGATTCAAAATACAAAATGTCAGAAAGCCTTGAAGAATAATAAAATATAATTAGAAGCCTAAAATTTCAATTAGAGGAGGCAAGAATAGTAGAAGAAATGGTGAGAATTCAACTTAAGTAAAAGGAAAAAAATTATGAGAATCTAGAAGATGAACTTGTTTCCTTTAGAAATGATTTGGAAAAGGAAACTTCTCAGTTGAACAAAAGCTTGATGTTTGAAAAGAGTATTGAAGTCTTAGATTATGTCATCAATTGTCAAAAGTATCCATTTGTTAAGAGTGGTCTTTGATATGATGAGTATGTTGGCTCCCTACCTACACCTATCCTTGATACAAACAAGGAACCTCTATTTGTTGTAGGGGGAGTTGAGAGTGGTTTTCTAGAAAAAAAAATCTATTGTTAATTGTGTCAAACAAATTGATGAGTTGCATGCTCTTCACATGCCAACATTTGAGAATGTTGTTACAAATGACATTGTTGTTGACATGTCAGGTTGTTCTACTCCTGTAAGTGAATGTGACCCTCAAACTACTTCCTCTTATCATCCAACATACAAATATGTGTCCTATCGTTATCCTCATCATAAAAATCAAAGGAATGGAAATCATTCTTTCAAATATTTTCATAAGAGACATGAAAGAAAGAATTGTGTCCACCAATGCCAACTACTAGGATAGATTGTGGTTGGATTGATGAATGGACATGGAATCATTTGAACATATGTTTGAGAACTTCATATCATTGTGTATCATAAGTTTTACAATCATGCAATGTTCTTATTACTTACTGATTATTTCCTTGTAAGTGGTTGATCAAGGATCGACCCTACATGACAATCGACTGAAGTTTCGACTAAGTTTCAATTAGGTTGGAAATAAAATGGATTTTTTTACAAAAATTGTTGTTACTACTTATTGATCCCTCAAGGGGTGAATAATTTATGTTTTTATGGGAACCCAATTGTTGTCTTTTTATTGACTCTACGATTTCCTATTGAATCAACTTGGATTTGTTGATACCAAACCAATTATGTTCAACTATTGTTGGAGGTGTACTACTTCTTTTGTTGTAACATACTCGGGATGCCAAACCAAGTCATTCTACTTCAAAATAAACTACTATGTTCAAGCTCTGTTATAAAATTGTAGCATCCCCACCCATTCCAGGGCCATGCCATGCCACCTTATAGAGAGACTCACTTTCATTCGTGGAAAATACCATACTTAATAACTTGAAAACAACATCTACTTTCTTCTAACACACATTTATAATGTAAATTTAAACAGACCTAAACATTCTTCTACAACACATATTTATGCGGAAATTAACATTAAAACATATATGCAACAACACATGCAATTCTTATAAAAATCAAGACATGTACATGATACACAACATATAAATTATCATAGAAATGGTACTTATCTTTTTCTGAGAAGAAAACCAACTGCGTGCATACCTTTTATCTTTTTCTGAGAAGACCACACTACTCATCACACTTAGTAGTGGGTCACCCCTGAGTTAGGAATAAAATCCACCTGGGAAAGGGATTCCTAAGCTAGGATGAGACTATGGGAAATCACACAGTACATCAGGAAGGATTCCCTCCTAGGAGCTAACTTACACCCACAAATCATAGCCTCCCATTCCCCACATGCCTGGCCCACCCCAGGAAGTATACACCTTGACTATTCAATAGTCCATCGACTTCTCCGCTTCCCTTCTAGGGATTCAACAATAGGCCATAAAATAATTCTCAGAGCTCTATAGATTTTGTTGGGCTCCTTCCAGGATAATTCACTTCCCTGACAACCTCTCCCACCTGGAGAGAGTTGCTCATAGGTATGAAAGCCTTCTTCTTCAATCTAGAGGCCTGACAACCTGAATCTTATGTCTGACTCCTAAGTCAATGGGTAAGGGTGATAACAACAACATAAATTGGTTATGGCACAGATGATGGAAACAACATAAAACATTAAGGTGGGGTACGAGATCATGCAAGTACAGATACATGCAATTTACGAAGGATGACCATGGAGGAGGTTGAAAAATGGTGAGAATGGTTGGCTGCGTGAATGCTCTGTGTCTTAGTGCATGAGTGCATGAGGAAGGATGGCCATAATTTCTGAGGCCCCCTCACAATGACTAATTTCCCACATAAATCAGCATGTCCCAAATCAAACACTTATCCTCATGAAGTTGCATGAGCTCCACTTCTCATTCGTTCCCCCTTCCCCCGTGAACTTAGGATAACATGATTTATTTCTGTATCCTTAGTCTTTTAGGAAAATCTATTATAATATTCCCCTGGGGTTAAGCTCTCAATCTTAGCCGTTTTTCCTAGCCTCTTAGCCTCTGCCCCTTACCCACCTAGTGGATCTTAGTCCCCCATAACGCTTTCTTTGTGGTCATTCTACATGCAACAATGTATTTTATATTAATGATATGCATAACTATATATAAAAAAATAGGCTCATGGGTCGTTAGCATAACATAAGCCACATATCTTATAATCACTTGTCTCACCAACCCACAAAACATGTTTACAATTCAGCAGGGGCGCGACCTTGGGGTATTATAATCCCCTCCCATTATTTATGCAATGTCCTCAGTGCATATTATTTACATACATCAACAATAGTTTCAAAATATTCAAAAATATCTGGGTATTCTTCCCGCATTGGATCTTTGTGCTCCCAAGTTGTGTCCTTAGGTTTGTACTAGGTCCATTGGACCTTTACAAGCTCTATGGCTCAATTATGGAGATGTTTTATTTTCCAGTCCAGAATGCATACTGGATGCACTTGGAAAGCGCCTTCTTGCTCCACCTGAATCACATTTCAATCAATAACATTATTAGAATTAGGTATATATTTCTTAAGCAATGATACATGGAATACATTATGAATAGACATATATGCATGCATTGCAATCATATAAGCTACTAGTCCAATCCTTTATAGGATTTCAAATGGCCCACAATATCTAGGTTCCAACTTGGAACAGTCTCCCAACTTCAAGGAAATTTTGTTGGACTTCACTTTCAAGAATACATGATCACCCACTTTAAACTCCTTGTGAGTTCTTCCCTTGCCAACATATATTTTTTTGCCTATCTTGAGCAGCTTTCAAATTCTTTTTTATCTACAACATTTTCTCTTCCATATCCTTGACCAAATCCAGTCCAACTATAGCTCTATCAGTTGGGTTGTCCCAACTTATTGGTTTGTTGCACATTTTTTCATAAAGTTCCTCAAATGGGCTCATATTTAGAGATTCCTCATACCCATTGTTGTAGGAAAATTCTACCAAGTGTAGATACTCTTCCCATTTTGATGGTTTATCCATAACATACATCCTTAGCATATCCTCTATCACTTGGTTCACCCTTTATGTTTTCCCATGAGTCTGAGGATGATAAGTTGTGATAAATTTCAGATTTATTTTGAACCCTTTGACTAATCCCTTCCAAAACTTTGAGGTGATCTTTGGGTCTCTGTAAGACACCATTGTCTTGGGTATGACATCAAGTGTGATACTTCCCTCATATAAATATCAACAACATTTATTTCCTTGTGAGTAATCTTGATTGGAATGAAATGGGGAGGTTTAGTAATCTTGTACACCACCACCATGATAGAATCATGTTGCTTGCTTGTTCTAGGAAATTTGGTGATGAAATTCATTGTCACCAGTTCCCACTTCCACTCAAGAATGGGAAATGGTTGCAGAAACCCAACTGGGTTTCTATGCCCAACCTTAACCTTTTGACGCTCCAGAGATTTAGCAATGTACTCAACGATTTATTTCTTCATTCCTGGCCAATAGTATTAGATTTTGACTGCTACAACTCATTTATGATATTCTGGGTGTCCTGCATAATTAGGTACATTATGCATCTCTTTCAAGATCATACTCCTCAATTCATGAGAATTGGGTACATAAATTTTGTTCATGTACAAGAGAATTTTATCATTTCCCAATTTATAATCTTCAACCTTCTATTGCATTTTACCTTGTTTTAGATTTGTTACCAACTCCATGTATTGCAAATATGCTTTTGCAGCCTAAAAAAATCTCCCTTTAAGATCATTTTGATACATGATAATGGTTGTAGCATGAAGTTCATGCACTCTCCTGTTGAGTGCATCAACCACTTTGTTCTCTTTTCCTTTGATGTGATTGATATCAAAGTCATAATCATAGAGGAATTATAACCATCTACTATGTCGGGCATTTAAATTCAGTTGATCAAATAAATAGTTCATACCATTATGGTTTGTCCTGAACTCAAATCTTTTTTTACCCATGAGTTAGTGGATCCACTTCTTCAAGGAATGTACTATGGATTCCCACTCCAAATCATGAGTGGTGTAGATCCTTTCATGCTCTTTCAATGTTTTGGATTTAAACCATATCACAAATCCATTCTGATTAATGACTCCACCAAGTTCTTCTTTGCATGCATATGTGAAAACGAAAAACTGTTCATTCGGATCTGCAATTCCTAGAATTGACGCACTGATTACCAACTGCTTCAAATGTTGGAAGCTCTTTTCACACTTTGTTGTCCATAGAAACTTCACCCTCTTCCTTTGCAAGGAAGTAATTGGGTGAGAAATCCTTGAAAACCCCACAATGAATATTCTATAGTATCCATCTAGACCCATGAAGGATCTGAATTCTATCACATTCTTAGGTTCTATCCACCCTTTTATAGCTTCAATCTTTTTGGGGTCCACTACTATCCCTTCTTTGGATATTATATTCCCCAAATAGTGAATTCGATTCTAATAGAATGAGCACTTTCTAAATTTGGCATACAACTGGTTCTCTCTTAACACTTGTAACACCATCCTCAAGTGATACTCGTGCTCTTATTTTGACTTGGAACACACAAGGATTTCATCCAAAAGGACAATTACAAACATGTCTAAGTATTCCCGGAAAACACCATTCATCAAGCACATGAAAATAGATCATGCATTTCATATACCAAATGGAACCACTGTGAATTTTTCATGACCATACCTTGTCCTGAAGGTAGTCTGTTGATGTCTTCATCTCTGATCCTTACTTGATGGTAACCAAATCTGATATCAATCTGCAAAAATATTTTTTCCTCCCTCAACTAATCGAAGAGGTGATCTATCCTTGGAAATGGATATTTGTTCTTTACAATTACTTTGTTTAATTGTCTGAAATCAATACACAACCTCTATGTATTGTCCTTCTTCTTTACGAATAAAGCTAGGGCACACCAAGGTGACACACTTGGGTGTATATACCCATTCCTTAGGAGTTCTTCAAGATGAATTTGTAGTTCCTTCAAATCTGGAGTACTCATCTGGTACTGAGTCTTAGATACTGGAGTATCTCAAGGCATTAAGTTTATAGAGAAATCAATATCTCTCTTTGGGGGTAGTCTTGGTATATCCTTAAACACATCCTCAAAATATTTCAGGACTACATGCTCCTCAATATTTGAAATCTTATCCTTAGGTCACTACTACATATTGGAAAAATTGTGACGACTACTTGCGACGAAAGTACTCTTTCATCGCAAAATTTTAGAGAAAAAGTTCAATTCTTCAATTTTGATCTAAATCCACCCCATATTAGTCACTCTATCGATGGACGCAAACTATCATCTGTGTTGTAACGATAGTCAATATGGTGGACTGTTGTATCAATTTTGACAAACTTATGTTTTCGTCGCAAGAGAGACACTAACTTTTGACCGTTATAAAGTTCGTCGCACGAGCGATGAATGCACCGTTATAACCGTTCCCGTCTTCGGTAAAGTGAAAGTGACCTAAATATAACAAATAAATAGGTAAAAAAAATAAAAAATTAGGTCACGTTCGTCGCAATTGCGATGACGATGACCTAAATTGACCTATAAATATTTGACGATTTAAAGATGTTGCAACAATCTTGCTATAACAATGACGGTTCCGAAAGGGTATTTTTGTGCGAAAGAATGTCGCAGAATATAGTTAGAGGTGGGGAAAAAAGTAAAGAGGGTGAAAAGGGTGATGGTAGATTTTATTTCCCTTGCCAAAAATGTTGCCTCATACGTCCTGTAAGAATTTTAATAGCAACAACTACAAAACATTGTAGGAAATATGGGCACATTGATGGCAGATCGAATGAATATCGTCCCATGGTAATTAGCTATATATTCATTATCTTTTTTATATTGTCAATTTTATATAAAATTATATATATGTATATATATTGTTTGAATGTCTGTTATAGTATACACTAATTTTGCATGATTGTTTCTACTATAAAGTTAGAGTTACCCTCTAACTTTCTGCAGAATATTGCACCAAGTATTAGTAGAAATGATGTTGTACAAGATGAGGAACATCATGACCAAGAAAATGAGGATCTTATGGAAGAAGATGATGGGATAAATCAAGTTAATGATCCCATGGAAGAAGATGATGGGACAAATCAAATGATCCAAGATTTGTTTTCACAACTAGATGAGGATGGGGACAATGTTGGTATTTATGATGAACCTCTATTAGAAAAGGCAAATACATGACTTTATGAAGTGTCAAAATAAAATCTTCTCTCCACTACATTGTTGCTAATGAACTTAAAGGTTATGAATAATTTATCGAACACTTGTATGACACAGATCCTAAGGTATGTAATATGTTTCATCTCATATTATACATAAATGTTGATTTTTTTCTATTTGTGTTTAGTCTTAATTAATGTGTAAAATAAGAATGCAATTTTTACGATTAATATTCATACATTAACTAGTTATTTTTTATGTTGTAGATTGTTAGGTGAATTTTTGTTACCATCGTCAAATATTTTACCTTGCACATATCGAGGTTTGCATGCCATTATGAAAGACATTGGAATGGATTATCAAACTATAGATGCATGTACTAATGACCATATTGTATATTATGGACAACATGCTTCTAAAACATAATGTCCGCAATGTCTTATCAGTAGATATCAAACCGATCAAGTAAAAAAAAGGGTGTCTCGAAAGGTTCTTCGTGATATTCCCATAATTCCATGTTTGCAACGATTGTTCAGGTGTGAAATCATAGCACAATTTATTGATTACCATGCACATAATAGAAGTGGAGATGGTGTTCCTCGAATGCTTGCCGATGGTTCTGTATTTAGGGAAATTGAGGAAAAATGGGCAGATTTCAAAAATGAACCTCGTAATGTTAGTCTTTCATTGGCAGCTAATGGTGTTAATCCATTCGAAGAGCTAAGGTTTATTTACTCAGTGTGGCCTATTTTTTTTTATCAACAATAACATTCCTCCTTGGATGTCAATAAAGAGGGAGCACATAATGTTGACAATGATTGTTCCAGGTATTTCTTTACATTAATTTTTTGAATGTAACATTTTCATTTGTTTCAATTTTTTCATAATATCTTTTGTTTATTTATTTACTTATATATATTACATGATATCATTATTATAGTAATTATGTGTAATTTCAAACAATTAGTTAAGTACCAGGTTAAATATATTAATGTATATATCGAGCCTCTTATAGACGAGCTACTAAAGTTATGGGCTGACATCACAATGTATGACATATGTAAACCAATCGGGGAGAAGAAATTTAAATTCTGTGGACTACTTTTATGGGCATTTTATGATGCCCATGGACTAACACATTTTTTGGTATGTAGCATTCTAATATTGCTCTTTAATACTATATAATTTTTTAATTTTATCATGGTGCACGTTTAATTTTTAAATAATCTCATCGTATAATTAACATTAATCCATTTGTTGCAAGTATTCAAACAAAGGGTAAATTTTCATGTCCAGTTTGTGGCCCTAAGATGAAGTATCGTCATTCAAAATTTTTAGGAAAGATGGTGTTTGATGAGTATAGGCNAAGAGGGAGCACATAATGTTGACAATGATTGTTCCAGGTATTTCTTTACATTAATTTTTTGAATGTAACATTTTCATTTGTTTCAATTTTTTCATAATATCTTTTGTTTATTTATTTACTTATATATATTACATGATATCATTATTATAGTAATTATGTGTAATTTCAAACAATTAGTTAAGTACCAGGTTAAATATATTAATGTATATATCGAGCCTCTTATAGACGAGCTACTAAAGTTATGGGCTGACATCACAATGTATGACATATGTAAACCAATCGGGGAGAAGAAATTTAAATTCTGTGGACTACTTTTATGGGCATTTTATGATGCCCATGGACTAACACATTTTTTGGTATGTAGCATTCTAATATTGCTCTTTAATACTATATAATTTTTTAATTTTATCATGGTGCACGTTTAATTTTTAAATAATCTCATCGTATAATTAACATTAATCCATTTGTTGCAAGTATTCAAACAAAGGGTAAATTTTCATGTCCAGTTTGTGGCCCTAAGATGAAGTATCGTCATTCAAAATTTTTAGGAAAGATGGTGTTTGATGAGTATAGGCACCTTCTTCCTAAGAACCATAGGTATCGTACTACTGAAAAACATATTTTCAATGGGAAAGAAGAGACTGGTTTAAAACCATGAAGAATGGAACCTCACCTATGGAGGTTGGAATATAATAGAAATAGTCAAGGTACTCAATTTCATAATGTATCGTAGATCATGTAATGTTTTGAATGTTTATTTTAATCATTGAATTTATTTTACCATATTTGACAATTATTTTTGTGATTTCTTTTATGCTTCGTGAAGGTTGCAATCATCATGAAGGTATTAATAATGGGCTTCCATGAGGAATAAAATGTTATCCCGCTCAATTCATGAGGTTTCCCTACTATGAAGAGCTAAAAATAGCTCATTTGTTTGATACAATGCATATTGGGAAGAATGTGACTGAAACATTATGGTGAATCATAGATGGTAGGAGGGACAAAGAAAAATATGTCAAAATTTGTACTAACATTCAGGAAGCCAATCATGCAATGCGAAGTGTGATCAATAGATTAGATGGAGTACTAGACCAAAATAACCTTCCATGGTTACTAACAGAGAAACAAAGCAATGATGTAAAAGAGGTCATTCAAAGAATTAAATTTCCCACGGGTTTTGCTTCAAACATAAATAATATCTTAACGAAGAAAAGTGAATTTGATGGGGTAAAAACACATTATTGGCATACCTTCATTAAGGTAATAATTTTGGTATAAATATTTATATATATATTGGACTTATACATTTTTTTATTTTTTTATTTTTTCATGTCTACTTTGGTCGAAACAATTAACATTTCATTTTTTTTTATAGTATGTTCTACCGCTATCTCTCCCAAACGACTTTGACAACAATGTCAAACAAGTTATATATGATCTTGGAAAATACATGACGTAAGTAGTTGTGATTTATATGAAAAATGTTCTTTCAAATTATTGTTGTACTTAATGCAACATGTTTTACTTGTAATGTAATATATTATATTATGTTATATTGAAACATGTTATTTTCTTGTGTCATGATCTCATGTAAATGGTTGTCATTGAAAGAAATCCATGAAGATGATATAAAGTATTGGAAGAGAGAAATTCCTCGGCTAATGTGTGAAATGAAAAAGTATATACCTCCAACATTTTTCAATGCACAAGAACACTACCTCATACACCAAGTTAAGGAGATTTAAATCTGTGGACCTCTTCACACAAGGTCAATGTGGGTGGTGGAGAGTCACTTGAAATCATTGAAGGCATTGGTTAGACAAAGAGCACGTCTTGAGAGTTCTATGGTGGAGGGATATATGGTATATCAATATGTGGTGTACATTATTCAGTATCTTCCTAAATTAGCAGCACCAACTATGCATGCAGTGGATCACATTTGGGATGTGAATTCCATCAAAAAAATTGAAGATCAGGAGAGTCTGTTGGGGTAAGGTAGAATGAAAAAAATGAGAGGTAATCTATTAATAATTGTGAAAATTTATATTCATAATACATATAAGTTTCATTTTTTGTGTATATGATCATACTCATTAATATATTAATATAATTTATTTCATAAATTATAAATATTTATAATTACCTCCATATTGGACGTTATAACTAATATTTAATATTGGTGAATTATGTTTTTTTGATTCAGTTGCTCAAGAGTGGGATGCACTGCATTTATACATTGAAAATAATCTTGACTGGATGAATGTATGGACTGAAAGATGTAAACAACATAGTGGAGGTAGGTTATCATGGAAACAACTATCTGAATTGGTTAGAGAATCTCATCGTAACAGAGATGCCAATGTTACGCAAAGGGAAATTGATTTAGCATATGGTTTGAAATATGGACAAGTAAGAAAATTCACCCATTTTATTCAGTTATTTTATATTATATTAATGTGACTACATGTGTACTGTATTTTTCAGATTCTTTCAAAGTTATATAAATATATGTTAATTTATTAATTGACAATGCATCTTTTACATATCTGACATATTGCAGTTCAAACACCACAAGACTATGCGGTGCAATGGTCATAAATTTCACATCAAACAATTGGATGAAACCAGGAAAACTTCTGATAGTGGGATAATTACAGTATTCTAGGTCACTAATGTTTCCTCTAGGAGTGACAGACATCCCCGAGAATCTGAAAATAGATACTATGGGTATTTAAACGATATACTTGAGTGTGACTTTGTAGCTTCCTCCCCGAGAATTTGCAGCTTCTTCCATATGAGCTGCAAATATTTGGCAGCCCTTCTTGTAGCACTTCTTCAGCTGTACTGTTGAGATTTCGTGAACAATAACTACCTTGTGAATTCCTTGGATTATTGTTGGGTTCCATTCCTCATTCAGGAAAGTAAATGCCTTGTTATGACAGTCTAGTACATCAAGGTATTGGTCCAACCAGACCATACCAATTAGACAGTCATATGAACCCAAGGGTAGGATGTTCAAATCTTCCTTGGTACTTATCCCATTCATGTCCACTGGACATGATTTAATCAGCTCAAAAAATATTCTCTTGGTTCCTATAGCCAGTTGCACCTGCCAAGATTACCGATACTTTCTTATTGGCAAATGCAATCTTTCCACTACCTTAGGATCTATATATCTATGACTAGCTCCTGAATCTATTAAAATAGTTAAGGCATGGTTATTGGTCATACCTTCTACTCAATCGTGTGTGATTGAAATTTTGATTGCTTGTTGTTGAGGGCTGCATAGATCTTTGGAACACTTTTTCCCATGTCCTCCATTGTTTCAACATGCTATACATTGTGTAAAAATCTCACTTTGTCACTTTTGTGAGGACAATATCTATACTTATGGTGTCCTTTACAACCCCAACATTGAATAGGTGGTTTCCTTGGAATTTTCCCACCTACCTCATCCATTCTGTGATCTTTAAAATAAGGTTGTCTTTGAAGACTTTTCCTCCCAAGCCTTCTGGAAAGTAGACTTTTTTTTTTTTTATCATATCAACACTTGGCTCTTATTATAGTTTCCTCCAAAGTTTTAGGATCATCATATTGAATTTTATCATTGATGAAGGATGCCATCCCACTCAAATATCTCTGGATCTTAATTGTCTCATATTTGATAAAGGAGACATACTTCAGCAGTTCTAAAAATCTCTTTTCATACTCATCAATGGTCATACTGCCCAATTTTAGTTCAAATAAGTCTTTCATCTTTTTGTCATAATACTTCTTGGTTAAGTATTTCTTCTCAAAATGATTCTTGAATTCCTTCCAAGTCACATTTTTCTCTATGACGTGTTGCAGTTGTACAAGTTGGTCCCACCAAATGGATGCCTTTCCTTTCAGCTGATAAATAGCAATTCTTCCTTCTGCATGAGAAAAATATTTATGCAATTGGAAGTACTTTCTCATGCCTAGTAGCCATGTCTCAACATCTTCATCCTTCCTGTGTTCACCATCAAAAGAAGGAGGTTTGTTATTGTTCATTTCTCCTTTCAATTCATCCACCCCAGACCTATTATGTTTCCTATCAGGGGATGGACTTGAGATTCTATGTGTTCTCCTTATGGATTTCCTTTGAGAGTGATGGTGATGTTTGCTACCACTCCTTGATATTCTATTTTACTCAGGGGTCCTGTCGCTTCCTCATTTTCTAGAGACACTCTCCTTATCCAACATATTTTAAATTATGTATAGGCTATTCATTAATTTCATATGAATTCTTCCTGCTACTGTTTGTATTTCATAAGCCTTTCATTATCATCCTTGTTACTCTGGACATCTTTCTTCAATTTTCTGATGGTTTGAACCAGATTTATGTTATCATCCTTTTCTTCTCCATGTCCATTGGATTTTGTTCCTTCCATACCAAAATGGACATCCATTCCCATGATATCATATTCCCGACTGTAATCCTATTGTGAATCACCCTTCTCTCTGCACTTTGTGATAAATTTGATCTATTCTAGAAGTTGTTGATTCTACAAAAATGTGCAGCCACAATAACTTTGCCAAGCTAATTGTTCTCAATAATTTCATGAAAACACAAACCATTATGATTCATTAATATATCAGACTTCTTTTATGTTGATTTCCTGAGAAATTAACTGTTCAAATACAATTTTTGGATGAACATTTAGCTTCTACTATTCAATACCTTTGCAATTCCTGCTTCCATGCTCAACTCTGATTTTTGAGCAGGAAGTTATGCATATTTGATTTTTTTTTTATTTTTAGTGATGCAATCCCTAAATATGGATTCTTCCATATCAGATTTGAATTGGCCCTTGGATCTATGTTGGATCATCTCATCAAGTTTATAGGCCTTCTTTACTTCGTTAGGTGTAGTTCTTTACAAATAAAAAACCCCATGGGCTCCTTCTTTAATCCTTTTTTTTTCTCAAAAATAATTTTTGGGCACCATCCCTTTTTCTTAGGCCCCCAAAAGCATGTGACCACAGGCTCCGACCAAGTGTTGGATGCAATGTTGTTATCCTGTTCTTCTGACCTTTGGGGCTTCGTAAATTTGGGCTTCAGAGGTTTTCCTTTCACCTCATCTCATTTCCTCTGAACATCGAAGTCGTGAATTTTCTGAACAACTGTCTCTTCGGAGCTTTGGAGCTCCAACACTTCAAATCTTCGGGCTTTGAAAGATCCTCCTTCTTCACAATCCATTTCATTCAAACACTGAATATCTGAACATCTGGAGTATTATCAATACTTACACACCAAAGGGGTGCTACAAGTCAAAAAAAAGGAGTGTACACGTGGCCCAATCAATCGTTGGCACATGTCTGGTTTTTATTGGCACAAAATACATACCAAAGGCATGAAATAGATTGGCATGTGGCATGCTTATAGTGGTCCAAATAAACCTAGGTGATTTCAGCATGCCACATCACTTTAGAATTCCATGACTTCGAAACTTCGGGATTCGACAAACTTTACACCTACACACCCCAAATCTCTTGAATGTCAAATTTATGGAAACTTGAGGACTCATGGATCGACAATCCTCCTTATTTTTTTAAATATATGGTTAACATGAGCTCTGGGACTATGGGATTCGAGATTTCTAAGGCTTCATCCTGAATTTCCGAATTGGAGAACTCCATGACAAACTGAGATATATGGTTGAAGGTCACCTATTGACGGACGACTGGGATTGACTCCGGCTTCAACCTTTTATACTTAACGCTTTGCAACAAAAGACTTTTGGATCACAGAACCGACAACCCCATAAGATTTCAAGAATCAATGGTCCACACTCCTGGCCAAGATCTATGGTGGATAGGATCTTTGGGACTATGGGCTTCGATGAATTTCCCATTAGAACTTAAATTTTCTCCGGAACGCTGAACTGGCGAACCATCAGAGTCTAGTCAGCAACCACACACTAGAGGGGTGCTCTGTCGTAGAAAATAGGGAGTGGACACGTGGTCGTATATGAATGATGACATGTTTCCTATTACAATTTACCCGATTAGTCTTTGAAACGCTTGAAAAACGATGACATGTGGCACATATCCTATATGTCTTCGTCACCCCAGGTGACGTCAACAAGTTGTGTCACCTATGTGACTTCTTGAATTTGGAGCTTCAAGCTTCGACACTTTTTTCCTTCTACACATAAAAAAACCCCAGACCACCGAACTGGCGAGATAATTGTGCAGTGCACCTTTGGATCTTCAGGCTCTGTTACTTCGGAGCTTTGGGCTTCAGGAGTATTCTCTATAACATCCCTTAAAAATTTCGAATGTCGAACTCCTAAACAGGTCCACATCACGTTTGGTGATGTCATTGAGATAATTCATTTAGGCACTCATGTAGTTTGGCACTATGGAGCTTCAGGCTTCAAAGGATTTTACAAGTTCTTCCAACAGTTCCCCCCCGAACGCAAAATTCTCGAACTTCTTAACCTTTCGGGGTCAACGTAGTACAACTGTCATTAATCAAGGTGGTGACATGTGGCCCCACCTTCAAGTGATATGTGTTAGGTCCCAATCAGTACTAAGGTCCTGTCAAAAGTAAAAAAACAAGTGACACATAACAGACTTAGGGTAGGTCCATGTCACCCTAGGTGACATCATCATGCCATGCCATATCCAACACATTGGGACTTCAACACTTTGAGCTTCAGGATATCTCACTCCAACACACATCGTAACTCCTGAATTTTGAACTTCCGAACAGATACATGTCACTCCGGTGCTCAGGGACTTTGGAGCTTTGGGTCTTCCGAGGATTTCGTTGTAGAACACCATACAACCCCTGAACTGTCGAATTTCGAACATTTCTTAATCTGTGGAAACGTGCCCCTGGAAATGGATGGTCTGGATTGGTTCTGGAATTCGAAAATTTCCTCATTGTTGAAAATTTAAAATGACCAGAGGGGTGAAGTCCGAAGGAATTTGGTGCTTAACCTTCGTGTACCTTCTCTCGATCCAATGGTTGTGAGGGGTTTGTCCCTTGCCGAACCAATCTAATGGTCCAAATTTATATTTTGTGGTTCCAGACCCACGGTTACCATGGTATCGCTTCTCTACTAACTTTATTGAACCACTATACCTCCTAATATTTCCACTACCACCCAAGAGTTCTCTCAGCGCCCTTCTGGCACTTTGTACATCAAATCCCTATTTAATTTTTACTCCAATTCCACATTCGTGGCCCATCTAGGTTCAATGTTGAAACCATGGGATTTGATACCAATTTGTAACGTGCCTAGGATTTCAAGCCGGGGAATGATACTTCAAAAGAAACTTCTCTATTCAAGCTCTGATATAAAATTATAGCATCCCCAACCATTCCAAAGTCATGCCATGCCACCTTACAAAAAGACTCACTTTCATTCATGAAAAATACCATACTTAATAACTAATACAGACATAAACATTCTAATACAACACAAATTCATGTAGAAATTAATAGTAAAACATACATGCAACAACACATGCAATTCTTATAAATACCAAGACATGTATAAAATACACAACATAAAAATTAACATAGAAATGGTACTTAACTTTTTGTGAGAAGACCACCAACTATGATCAGACCTTCCACAAACCTTCCAACCTTAGACCATGATTTTAATCACTCTCAGTAGTGAATCACCCTCGAGCTGGGACTAAAATCCACCCAGGAAAGGGATTCCTAAGTGTTAGAGATATTTCTTGTAAGGGGGTCAGAATGCGAAAGAATGGGTTAAAAACCCACTTGTCCTAAGTTTGGGTGCTATTGCACCCATGATTAAATAAAAAGAAAGATTGGATGGATAGGATCGCGGCGCCCAGATCAACGGCGCAGGTGTGATTCCGGACCCCCCTGCCTTTCTACCTTTAAACGGGGGGGGGTCCGGAATCCGAGGCACACCTCTTCAACGGCCCAGATTAGGGTGCCCGGATCAACGGTGATAAGAGCAATTCCAAACCCCCCCCGCCTTTCTACCTTTAAGCAGAGGGGGGGGGTTCGGAATCGTAGACGCAGCTTCCGAAAACTGATATTACCGCGCCCGGATCAACGGCGTTGGGTTAGTATCACCCCTCTCAGTTGCCCTATGTTTAGCTAGCATGGGCCCTCCTCCCGCCATGTCATCCTCCAAAACATCCTTCCTCCTGCCGCCATGTGTCATCCATCTATTTATGGTCTACGTGGTATTCCTCCCTTCTCATCATCCACACACCATATGCCATGCATCTCCTTCCCTCCACGTCAGCCTCCCCCTAAAATGCTTCCATCACACCTATTCTTCCTCCTCCTTCGCTTATCTCATTTTGCCATGTGTCCCCCTTGAAATATCTCTCTCTCCCCGCCGTCGTGGCCCCATCACTTCGTTCCCGTGTCCCACCTTCCACGTTGTTCTCCCCCCATATCCTTTGAGTCGGTCGGTTATTCCAGGTGGCTGCATGGGAGGCCCTCCACGTCCAGAAGGTGTCGAGTTGGCCGGGCCATCCTCAATCCCGATGTTGTAGTTATTGAAGAGGTTGGTGGTGGTTAGACATCTCCTCCGCCATAATGGGAAAGCACGGGCATGAATTTAAGGCACGTTGATTCGCCGTTGGAACTGTCAAAGAATTAATATTGCGTCTGACATAAGTTGCACGATCTTTCAGACGTTGAATGTCAGAAACCATGCAGACACAAAGCTTTCAATGTAGTGTCTTGATTTCGCTGATGTTGTTGTTTTTATTATATGAAGGCGTTTTCGCCATTTTTTGTAGGGATCGATGGTTGAGTTGAGCTCCCGGTTATAAATATTTAATGAAGCACTGCTACTCTAGTTATGTATGCACTCTTGAGACTTCTTGCCTGATGAATGCCAGTTTCTTTTACGTCTTTGTTACAATGTGTTAGAATCGCTCGGAATTGGAGCATCCAGTCGAGCTATAGCTGTTATAGGATGATGTTGGTAGGATCACTGTAGCAGTTATGATGTTTCTAGCCAGCTCTTGTGATTTTCTCAACGCTGAGTGACTTGGAATTGGAGGATCCAGTCAAGTCCTCCTCGGTTTCTTGAGACCTTGAACCAAGCGGATCTTGCCTTCAGTGTCCTTCTTCTGCGAATAGTCGTAAGCCTATTGCCCAAAACTGTTTGTTCATTTTTCTCACTAAGTCTTCCACCTACTCACCCTTTTATCAACTTACTAGCTGAATTTGGATCAAGACCTCCTTTGTCACCATATGTACCAAACTCAATCCCCGAGTTAGAGTGATATCTCCTCGAGTTTTCCTCCATTTGATCACCCCTTTAAACAAATCGTGACATTAACTGATGGGCGTCGGGCTCTGCTCTTGCAAGCAATCCAGGAGTGACTTCCGTCGCCAAAATTTCTGGCACCGCTGCTGGGGACAAAGTTGAATATTTTCCCCGGGATTGAACGACAAAGATCAACTAATTCTGAAGGTGCATCAAATATCAGAACTTGAAGATTGCTACTGTGCACCTGGCGACTCCATTGTGACGACTCCGCTGAGGAGAACCTGCACTATCAACTGTGGCTTCGAGAGGCAGACATATGAGGTCTAACCCACACTTTCCTTTAGCTACACCAGAAGCTAACGTAGAAGCAGTGCGTAGAAAGGGAAAGAGATCTGCAAAAGAAGTTTTCGTCGATGAAACAGGTAATACGCCCTCCCCTTATGTGAGAACTCCATTTTCTTATTCACAGCTTCCTAGCCGTCCTTCTTCCGAAGTCCCCTGTTCTCTAAATTTCGAGAGTGTTCCTGCCGATTTTTCTCCTCTTGGTCTGGTATCAGAGAAAGAAATCCTTGTCACTCCCTCCCCCTTGGAGGTCTTGCCTCATCACAGACCTCTAGCTTCTGAAGGTTTCACCACCCCTCCTTTTGTTATTACTGCTGCGCAGAGAGAAGCGTCTGCACACTCAGGTCCTTTGGCTTTCTCTCTGTTTTCTCCGTTGTCTCCTCCAATAATCTTTGTTCCGACATCTCCTGTCCATACTCCTTCTCCTTCGAGTTCTCCTCTACCTAATATCCCTATGGCCGGTGCTAATCCCCCTCCGAACAGAATGGATGCCATAGTTGCTGCCATATATGCTCCTTTGATTCTACCCCAGCCTCTGAACCCTCTCCCTGCTGGAGACTATTTGAAATACATGCCCAAGTTCAGTGGTGAGGGGGATGTAACTGCTGAAGAGCACCTAGCTGCCTTTTACAGCTATGCATACAACTTGAATATCGAGAGTGAAGATGTCTGGATGAGAGTCTTTGTCCAGAGCCTTGATGGGGAGGTGAGGAAATGGTTCCGAGGACTAGCCCCTGGATCTATTGCTGGCATTGAAGCCTTGGATAACGTTTTCCTGAGGCAGTGGGGAGACAGAAAATATTATATGTATTATATGACTGAGTTTGGATCTCTGAGGAAGATGGAAGGGGAGTCTGTCTCAGACTTCTCCAAAATATTTAATAAGATGTACAACAAGATTCCGGCAGAGATTAAACCCTCAGAGGCCTCTGCTCAAATTTTCTATGTTGGCGCATTCGACCCTGATTTCTGTCTCGTGTTAAGAGAAAGAAGAGACACCTCTTTGGCTCAGATGCAAGATGCAGCTATAGAAGTGGAATCCAATATATTGGCAGTTGACAGATTGAGAAGCCAGGCCGACATAGACGAAAGAAAGGAAAAATCGGAAGCCTCAACTTTCGGCCCATCATTGCCCCACTCTCAAGTAAATGAGTTGACCCAAGTTATGAACCTCCTTAAATAAGAGGTGGAGAGATTGAAGGTGGAGAGGAATCAAATGTACAAGGGCCCTCAGAACGCCGAAAATAAAGGAGGTTTCAAAAAGCCAAATAATTTTGTTCCTCCAACTATGCACAGAGAGAAGGAAAGAGACAGAGACGACCAAAGAATTCAGGCTCCCTTCCAGAATAATTTTGTGGCTGATGGAGATGAAGGGGAAGAAGAAGAGCCTGAGCCTAAAATCCACAGTGTATAAGTCACTCCCCCTTTCCCTCATCTGACCCAATCAGCATATGAAGAATCTCTCATGGATGGTCAGCTGAACGAATTGAGCAAGGGAAACAAAGCTGGTGGCGGTCGAGGCAGGTACAACCTGAGGTCCGACAAAAGGGCAGCAACACCCGACGTTCCTGAGTCATCAAATGGAACAGACAAACCTGCTAATGAAGTAGTAGATAGATGTAAGAAGGCCCAACCTCTCTCCCCCATTATCCATAATCATGTTCCTGAAATTAGAGAAATCTTGAAGCCTATGTCTTCTTTCAATTTCGAACATGAGATTCAAAAAATCAGAATTCCTGTACCACTCACTGAGTTAATTAAGCATGGGGAATTCAAAAAACGCTTCTCTGAGCTGTTAAAGTCCGAAGCCTCATATCCTCTCACAGACTCCATAAACCTCCAAGATGAAAGGCCTGCAATTGTCCTAGGTCCCATGGTAGAAGACATAGATGATTCATCCCCTCCCTTCTACACATCTCTGAACATACATGATAAGGTACTGCATAATTTCCTTATGGACTCAGGGGCCTCCCACAACCTCATGCCCAAAGCTGTCATGGAAGAATTAGGACTGGAAGTCACCCGAGCCTATCATGACCTCTATTCTTTCGACTCTAGGAGGGTCCAGTGTTTGGGAGTGATTAAGGACCTAGTAGTCTCTCTGTTTCAGCTGCCCATGAAGAGTATGGTCATGGATATCGTGGTAGCTGACGTCCCCCCCAAGTTTGGCATGTTGTTGTCGAGATCCTGGATAAAGAGACTGGGGGGAACCTTGCAGATGGACCTCACATACGCCACCATTCCAGTCTTTGGAGGGGAACATAGGAGACTGTACAGAGAGGCCCAGCTAGCCTACATTGTCAGTGACGAGGCCAACCCTACCAATCACCCCATCTATGCCTTGGACACTGATTTAGGCTCCAGTTTACTACAGCTCACCCACACCCCTAAAGCTTCTTTGTAGATCAGAAAGCAGCCCATCCTTAATCAGGAAACCTCCCCTTCAACTTCCTCAGTTTGGAAGATGTTCTTTGATGGAGCTTCCTCCAGTATGGGTGCAGGTGCCGGGGTGATATTTATATCACCTTGTCATGAGACCATCTCTCTGTCATACAGGATGGAATTCGAGGTCACCAATAATGTGGCGGAGTATGAAGATCTGGTTCTGGGATTGAGAGCTGCCAAAGAAATGGGAATCAAGGAGATGGCTGTGTTTGGGGATGCAGAACTGATTGTCTAGCAGATCAAAAATGTTTATCAGACTAAGCATCCTCGGCTTAGGAATTACATGAACGAGGTAT